>APFE030314343.1:96956-111037 GCA_000404065.3 Pinus taeda | reverse complement strand
ATTCAAAACCGGGTAAATAATAACATTTTCCATGGAAAAATATTTAAAGAAGGTTATATAAGAATTATTCTGAAACTAAATTTAATAATTAATTAAAAAAGTTAATAATAATAATTTTTTAAATAATTTCACATGTATAGAAAGAATTATTATAATTAAAAAATTATCCATTGAAAATGATTAATAAAATTTTGATTTTTTTTCTTTCAAAAAATACTATTTTTTCACTTTCAAAATTCTTTGATAAAAAGATAAAAAATTGAAATGTTTTCGGTCAATCTTATGATCATATTACATTTCTTTTTGGTTAAAAAATGTGATTCCATCTCATCATGATAAATTGCACTCTTTATTATCAACAAAATATGATCATCTTTAAAGATCCAATAACATCTTATTGAAAGCAAGACATGCCCTTCTTTACTGATCCAATTATACTCATGTTGCAACTAAGACATGCTCAATTTTTCTAATCCAATCGTACTTTTGTTGCAACAAATATGTCCTTCTTTGTTGATCTAATTTTACTTGTTGCATTGAAGACAAAAAAAAGTTCATTCAAGAACACAAGGTAAAAAAAATCATAATCACAAGATCAAAGCAAGGAACAATACGCAAAATCAAGTTAGGTATGAATCATGTAAGTATGCAAGTCTTAAATAAGAAAATAGACTCAAACTAATAGATCAAACAAAACTTAAATATACTCAAGTGACACATGGAGAAATGAATAAAAATGTTATCAAGCAACCATAAGACTTCAAAATGAAATCAAAGTCAGATTAGATAATATGAATAGGTAGTTATTTCAAAATTTAAATGGGATACCTCTTTGTTTTACTCAAAAGTGAAAGGAGAATTATTGTGGGCACAACAATTGGGAAACACATTGGATGAAATAATCATCTCTATCTAATATTAAAAACATTTAATGTTAAAAATAAGCTCATATGACAATAAGAACTTATTTTATTTATTTATGAGAAGTATCATGTGTCTTTGAATTTGAAATATATTACAAGTAAGCACTAATCATCAAGTAACAAACATATATTCTCTTTGACCTAATTTATGCGTTTAATAAATATTTAACTTTCAATCATAGATGATAGTCTCCAAGCATGAGTTAGGGCCTTTACTTGTATGAGTATAAAAATTGTCTATGTGTCCCCCAACTTTCTTTTACCTAACATTGCTTCATTGCCTATGGACATCTATAGCCCCAATGAAGTTTCCTTAGTATCATATGAGCATAGCTCTATTGGAAGTGAGTGTTCATAGCCCTAACATGTTCACCTGTAATTCTCACTATTCACATTGATTTCAACTCCCTTTCGTTTATTATTACTACTCACCCTTTTTAGTTATATATATAAGCATTGCATATGCAATTGGGTGTATAGGAAATAGGATGAAACAAGAGCTACTTTGATTTACTTAGCATAATTCTTACTTCCAAAGTCTAGCCCATGGGTCTTTACTTTGTCAATCATCATAGGTATCAATTGGTAAAGTTGTGTAAGAAATCTAAAGTCTAATGTGTTAATGTTTTAAATGTGAATCCTTTGTGACACTGGTGTTCCACCACAAACATAGAAATTTCATCCACAATTCATGAACTTTGTTAAATATGATCAAGTACATTATGATTTTTTTTTCATTTATTGAGCATAATACAAATGATGGAAATTTCATTTTCCCAGTATCTAAGACTCCCTAAAAAATTCCTTATGTCTAAATCAAGAAAACTAACAGGGCAAACATACAAAATGAAAACATGGAAATCTTAACTATATAAGAATTCTAAACTAACAACTATGGATGAAAATAAAAGAAGGATCTGAAATGCAAAGTAAAAGAAATCCAAAACATCAATAAATAAAACAAATGATCCCAATTTTATACATTAAAAAAAAGATTAGAATATTAGCATGAAGAATAAATTGAAAGGATCTTAGAATCAAATTCAAATTAGAACAAGGATGCATAGCTAGTGTTCCCTGTCGGTTAGTTTAATTATTGAACTTTGAAAGGTATGAACCAACTCCTAAATTTGAGCAAGGGCTACAAACTAATCAATAAATTAACATTAGAAAATGTATTTTTAATTTAAAGTTAAAATTAAATAATTATGAAAATATTGTTGACACCTAATATTTGGGATTAGGTAAATCCATGCAAAATAGTGTAAATAGAAAATAAGGAAAATTGGAATATGAAGAGATGCTGGGAGATGAAGCCCATGAGTCTCTCCCTCCATGTATATATCTATGATTAGTCTTAATGAAAAATCACAATTCATTTTGAGGAGTTACCTGCTAGTCTAACATGGCATCAAAGCATAGGTCCCAACCTCAATTTTTGGCTTCCTTTTTGCCCTTTTAACTCCCTCCTGCCTATATTATCTAGACTAACAACTTTGATATGTCGTTCAAATCTCTTTGCTTACCCCTCTCTGCTTTCTGCGCCATTGTGCTATTCTCTCTATTTTTTGTGCCACTGTATTATTCTCACTATTTTCTATGCTTGTTATTCTCATTATTTTCATGCAACACCTTACGCTACTGGAATAGTAACATAAGGAGAAGATTCATATTTTTTTGTGAAAGCATGGTGTGGCTGGTGTTGGTGCTCAGATATGAATCATTCAATTCACCCAATTCCACATCAATTGTCAACCAAGAGCTCTACGCATTATTTCAAGGCTATCATGCAAAGTATATGCAGACCATAGTTTCCCTACCGAGTACTGAACATTCAATTATAAACTTAGCAATGTCTAAGAGCAAGCAACAAATTTAACAACAAATAATAGTAACAACAAGTAATGATTGAACAACAATAAGAGTAATAACAAAGTAGACTCACAACAACACACTGATAACCATTCACAATAATAAATAAATTGACTGAAATAAACCTATACACACATCTATCCAACAACACCTGGTCACGAGAGTGGGCCCAACCCCTTGATCAGGGCTGTGGCAAATAAATAAATCACGAAATGCTTAGAAGATCATAATTTCATTAATCAAAAGGGTAATACAATGTATGTTGTTACAGACTCAAAGTTAATTTAATTCTCTGCAATCTTAACTACTGACTTTCACAGCCCCGTAACTCTACCTATATAATTTGTTAACACTAATAACTCCTAGAATACAATATATTTCTGCCTAAAATTACATAGTTGTTTATTAAGAAAAACATAATATAATGATAATAGTGTGTTGATTGAAAGGTTGATCCACTATTGCAGCTGATGTCTCAAGATAGAGGCTGCCAATTGGATGGTCACCATTGTTGAACTATGGTCTTGATCATACTTCCTCCAAATCTGCAATAATAATCAAATTAGCAAGGCACTTAGTCAAAAATCCCCTATGACTATGCTTCATTGATTAATGATTCATAATGACATGACAAGAGGTATACCTATGTGGTTTATAATGTAAATTGACCAACATTGGTGTAATATGGATATAGGAAACAAGGTAAAAATGTGGGTGAAAATAGGCAAATTCAGCCACCAACATCTACCCCCAACTAGTCTTTCTACTTGCCCTCATGCAGCCCATTGCCTGCAAATATCTAGGTTGGAGTTGCGATGACCAACATGAAGTTGTGTGAGACCATCTTTTATAGCCATTTCTATCCCTGGAGGCTTATATCCATTTGTCTGGATGAATTCTTTTCATCAATCCTCGCCTATCTTGTAAGCTAGAGTACTCTGATCAGATGGAATCTAGATAATGGGGAACCAGAACCTCAAACCCATCCATCAAACCCCACGAAGTTGCATGCATGCAATATATCGAGGTACTCTGTTTAAAGCCCGAGAAAAAATGGGGGCCCCAAAAGGTTCACGTATCCTGATGGTTGATGATGATAGGGTTCATCGTTTCTGGTAGCTTTCCTGGGCCTCCTCTTGATAAGTAAAAGATTGTTTTGTGCATATGTCAACGCACCATTTCTAGGTTTTCAGCATCTGTACTTTTCATCCTTCAATCCCTAAGAAGGTTTGGTGTCTGTTATAGACATTCATAGACTAACAATTCTCCATCTGAAGGACAAGTGGCCTATTTGCTTGATTCTCTTCGAATGTGTCGAAGGCCTTCTTCCACTTAACTTGATTAACTGTGTAGGAGGTGAAGGCTCTCAATTGAATATCTCCCACGTATGGCACGGGTTTGAATGATTGATCATCAACCATAATGTAATCATGCATATAGATTTCACACATCAAGTGTTGATTCAGGATATTGTGGCTTCTCAAGATGCGTAAAAACTATATTGGGTTGTTTATCACATGGCTGATTTCCTGGTTGATGCTCTCTTAACAAAAGATTAGATACTTTTCATGGAGGAAAAGAGCATTGTTGTGGGTAGGGAGTCGACAAGCCATTACCTTCTATGCTAGAGAAAAAAATTATTCCTTATCAACCTTTAGTAACTGCACCTGCCCTTCTAGTTCCTCGATTTTCTTTTGTTGCTTCTCCTACTTTCATTTCTCTCTCTATTTTCTCCATGTAATCGATAACTATTTTTTTGTCTTTCTCATGAACTCCCTTCACTTCTTCCCAGTGGGATTATAAGGGAATGGTCCCTAGTTGAAGGTAAGCTACAACAACTTGCTACTTCTGAATTTCTGCAGTCATGAAAAATTCCCTTGCCTCGATCACATGCAAAAACTATTCGTCCTGTGAAGCTGTGAAGGTTATGGGTGTGTCTTCGATATGAACTACTGTTAAAACGGTTTCAACCTCAAGTTTTGTAGCATTCTTCTTATGCCTCCTTACTTTCCTTCGTAAGTGCAGTACCTGCCTCCTTAGCGTGACAATTTCCATTTTTAGCTGCATGTTTTCCTTAAGCTATGACTAGTACATTTATTTAAGAGGAGGCCTTCCTTTTGCACATTTCTCAATGAATTTTTGTTTGAAAGCAACATCCTCGACTGGTCTCATAGCTGGTGTGGGGTTTGGTGGATCGACATCAACAAATTTGTCAACCGGTTCTTGCCTTACCCTGACCCCCTTTGTTTATTCCTTGACCGAGGGAATAGTCCCAACTTCTTCTCCTTCAAGTATCAGAATCTCCATATCTTCCCTTGTTGGCTTTGTATCCACTACAGGTCCTTATGGGGTAGTGTCCTTGGCACCCTTTTCTTGTGACTTCTCTGCTTCCCGATCGTTTTCTCCTTTAGGTCTCAAACCCTCCATGCCTTCCTTTAGTGGCTTTGTAACCACTAAAAATATCTGTTGGGTAATGTTAACAACAAAATTCTCCTCTAATGGCCCTATGGAGACAATATCGGTAGAGTCGATCACCAATCCCTCAATTTGTGCAATTTTTTCACCAGTTGACATTGGTTCTTATGTAATTGTGTCAACAATGGTGCCTTTAACTTTCCCGACAAATTTTAAGATCAAGGGAGAGGCTTTTTCCTTCACCAAGCACCTCGGGGAATGAAACTCCCTTGCTCCTCTTGGTAAGGATGCAAGAAGAAGAGAATGAAAAATGTTTTCTTTAGTGTCCATTCTCTTAGTGCCTGCGACCTCAAGTCCTCCTTCCCTTGTGCTCATTGGTTGGTCTGTGCTCCCTTTTTCGTTTTCTTTTGGTGCTTATTCTAGTTTTTCCTCCTGCTCAATAGTCGACACTAGTTCTTGTGGAGAAATGTCGACTACGGCCCCTGTTTCTCTCAAGGGTTCCTTAATCACCTGAGCAGGTGATGTTGGTTCTTGTCTATCACATCACTTGCAACCTCATCCAAAGTTTCCTCATTTTGTTGAACAGGTGATTTTGATTCTTGTGTATCAGCACCACCTACAATTTCATCCAAGGATGGAGACTCTTTCCTCAAATTGGTAGCCACCGTTGTTTCCTGTGGTATAACATCAACTGCATTCCCTTCTATCTCCATTTCCTCTACTCCCATTGTGCCAACAGGTGATGTTGGCTCTTGTGGGGCAGCATCATCTATAACCTCTTCTACCACCATTGCTTTTACTCCCATTGGGCCAGTAGACAATGCTAGTTCTTGCAAAGAAGCGTCGTTTGTGACCTATTCTTCTTCTACCATCAATTCTTTCTCATCCTCCTTTGTGGCATCATAGTCACAAGTTCTTCCTCTACTAACTCGGTGAATTGTGGTCAGGCCACAGAAGTTCGAGATAGAGAATGCAACACTAATAATATGACCAACCCATGATTTGAAAGGATCATTAATGCTTGTCAAGACTGAAAAGCAAATTGCGCCATTAGCTGAATATAATTCCATAGAAAATATGACATATCTAAAGAATGAATCCATGCATGTTGAAACCAAAGGCATGTAAGAAGCTTGAAATGATACTTAAACAAGGTAGAAAACTCACCTTCACAGGTAATGTACCTCATGAAAAAATATGAAATATTGGCCCATGGATGTGGCAAAAAATTTCAATCATACCCTCTACCCTTCTATATTGTTGTCTCCGCAGCTTGCAAGAACAATTTCAAGAACTCTGCCAAAGGAGATTTCCTTGAAAAGCATTTTTGCCCTCCTTGCGACAATTCACTGACAGTCGAAATTGCTTCCTCTGTGATGGAAATATCCAATCCATGAACTTTGGAATTATTTCCATCCAAATTCAACACGAATTTGACTATGATGGCTTTGTAAATCCCTAAAGCCTCTCAAAATACACATGCGATCCTGCATTTAAAAAGACATGCCATATGTATGGATTGCTTCGTACCTGCACTATATTCTTCGGTTCATGCCTAACGACTTGCCTGCCCATTCTGTAGTTGTTATGTAGCAGATATTGGAGTAACAACGAGACTGTTGAGGAGGAGTTTCAGTAGGTAAAAATGTAGTTACAGGGTTGTGGTGGTGACAAGGTGCAGCGATAGTGAAATCTGGGAAGACAATGGTAAAATACGGAAAGATCCATGACAAATTATGGTAATAATGAGTGATAATTATGGTAATCATTTCACATCATTGGAAAGGACCATCCATTAACACAATCATGCTAATTTCAAGTCCCAATGCTTATGGATAACCATGCGAAGTATGGTGGGGGTCGTGGAGTGTACGCACTTAGCACAGGGTTCAATGGTGATACGACAAGTCATTACTACAATTTAATTATGTAATATTCATATTTATTATAATATCTCCCCCAAACTAAGGGATGACCGTCCATGGTCATATCGAGCCATGTCAAATGAATTATTGATCAAATCCACAAATTCAATCGGGGGCGTACCTCGCAACTTAACTTGATGGAGTAATAGTAGCGGAGGAGTAACAAGATCGGAGGGAGTAACAACACCCAAGGAGTAACAACATCGGGGGAGTAATAGGGCCCAGGGAGTAACAGCACTGCCTGAACACTTAGTCGGAATTGCCACAGAGTAACAACATCGGAGGAATAACAACACCAGAGGAGTAACAACACTAGAGGAGTAACAACATCAGAGGAGTAACAACAACAGAGTACTTAGACAAAATCACCATCGCCATGGAGTAACAGAACCAGAGGAGTAACAACACCAGAGTAATTAGACAAAATCACCACGAAGTAACAACATCGGAGGAGTAACAACACCAGTGAAGTACTTAGACAAAATCACCACGATCAGAGTAACAACACTAGTGAAGTACTTAGACAAAATTTCCATTGTCAAAGTAGTAACCCCGTAGGAGTAACAACACCGCTAAGGTACCTATAGGAAAAATAATGATATAGTAGTAACAACATTTTATTATATTATATATATTATTGTTTTTATTTTTTATTTTTTTTTGAGATCAGAGGTCTAGAGGAAGAGTTATTTATACTAATAATTTCAAGCAAATTTATCACAGAAATGTTTAATAAAGGAGTCTTTAGAAGCTGGATGGTGATACAGTCTGAGGCAATGTACATTTACAAGAAGGGGAGTATGTGCCTTGTCAACTGTTATAAGTCTAACAATCTCATTATCAAACACAGTGTCAACTTCATATGGTCCCATCCATCTAGAGCAAAGTTTTCCCTCAAAATTCCTAAATCGAGAGCCATAGAGAAATTCCTAATCTTCCCTTTGAAACACATTTTTCTTGATAGATCTGTCATGCCATTTACTTCGTTGTTGTTGAATTGTAAGAGTATTATGAACAACTACCAAACAAGTTTCATACAACTCATTTAACTATTCAAGTTGGTGTTTTTGGGCTTCTGAAAGATTCAAACCTGCTTCAAGGGCTATCCTAAGCCTCTTAATTTCAAATTCCAACAAAAACAAAGGGGATTTCCCATAGACAAGCTCGTATGGTGAAAATCCTGTTGTGTTTTGCCATGTTGTTCTATACACCCACAGTGCCTCAGGAAGTTTTTCAACCCAATTTCGGTGATGGTTTTCTATAGCCTTTGTAAGAATATTTTCCAAGACCTTATTTGTGCTCTTGACTTGGCCATTCACTCAAGGGTGATATGGAGATGTTAACCTATGCTTTATCCCATATTTCTTCATAAGTCGTGCTATGAGATGTGTGTAAACTATGCCCCTCCATCTGAAACTATCTCTCTAGGAGCTCCATACCAAGCAAAAATTTCTTCAAATAAGAAGTTTGAGACAACATGTCTTGTTGCTTTGACAACAACCTTGGCCTTTACCCACTTTGTCACATAATCTGTGAAAACCAGAATGTGAACTTTCTGATGTGAAGGCAGATTGAATGGTTCAACGAAATCAAAAGTCCATTTTTCATAGGGCTCAAGAACTACTTGAGCTTGTAGCAAGATCTCAGGTACCCAACCAGGTTGACCCATCCGTTGGAAACTATCGCATCCTCGAACATATTTCATTGCATCATGAAAAATAGAGGGCTAATAGTACCCCAATTGCAACACCTTATGACATATCCACTTATCTACAAAATTTCCCCCATAGGGGCCATCATGAGCAGCTTTCAGGACATCATATATTTCATCCTCACTTATGCAATGCCAAATTTGTTGGTCAGGTCCTGTGTAAAAGAGATATCCTTCTATCCATGAATAACGGGCACTATGATGGATAATATTTCGATGTTCTTTATAAAGTAAGTGTTGAGGCACTTTTCCTGTAGCAAGATAGTTAGTAATATTTTCATACGACGAAGTGTGAGTAGAAATTACAAAAAAATATTCATCTAGAAAACTATCATCTAAAGGGGTGCCTTCATCACTAGTATCCATCCTAGATAGGAAATCAGTAACTACATTATCTTTCCCTAGCTTATATACAATGGTAATATCAAATTATTGAATTAAGAACAACCATCTTGTAATATGACCAGGGGTTATTGGTTTATTCATCATACAGTTGTATGATCAATGTGCACGAAAGTAGGATACCTTGTAATGTAATGAAGAAACTTATTAATAGCATCAATAACAACCAAGAACTCCTTTTAAACTACCGCATAGTTTAGTTCAGCAGTAGTCATGTTCTTGCTGACATAATAGATCGCATATGGTTTTGTATTCTCTTCTTTCCCTAGGACTGCCCCTAATGTTGTTTGAGAAGCATTTGTAGAGATGTGAAATGGGAGCTTCCAGTCAGGACCTCGTAATATAATAGATTTACAAACTAGTCCTTTGATTTCCTTAAAGGTTGCTTCACATTCATCTGTCCACACAAACTTTGCATATTTAGGTAATAATTGAAAAAGTGGGAATGTTGTCTTAGAAAAATTCTCTATAAAATTCATGTAATAACCAGCATAACGAATGAAGCTACGTACCTATGTCAGTGTCTTAGGTGTAGAAAAATTCAATATTTCCTCTACTTTAGCAGGATCGACTTGAATTCATGTAGCTGAAAGCAGGTTCCCCAAAATTATTCCTTCCTCCATTGTCATATGACATTTTACTGTACTAAGAAAAACATGTGTCTATATACATATTTTAACTACTTTCTTTAATTTTTCTTGACCTTCTTCAAAAGAATCCCCATATGGGGTGAAGTCATCCATGTAGATTTCAACACTATCATTGATTAGATTAGGAAAAATTCCTACTATTACCGTTTGAAAGGTAGCGAGTGCATTACAGAAACAAAATGGGAGGACTCAATAGGAAAAAGTCCCCTAAGGACATGTGAAGGTGGTTTTATCCTGATCCTTAGGAGCTATTTGTATCTGGTTGTATCCGTTGAATCCATCTAGAAAGGAAAAAAACTTATTTCCAGTTAATGTATCAAGGACCTAGTCAATAAAGCTAGGGAAAACAATCTTTTAAAGTTTCTTTATTTAATTCCATGTAATCCACATAAATCCGCCACTTGCCATTTTTCTTAGGAACAATGACCAATGGGGAAACCCATTGATTGTTCGATATCAGATATATGAACTCATGTCTAATATCTTACGTAATTCATATCGGACAATGTTTTTTAAGGCAGGATTCATTCTTCTTTGTGGATGCCTAACATGTCGACATTCTTCTTTAATGTATATGTGATGAGTGCATAAAGAAGTAGGGATGCCTTTCATATCTACATACTCCCAAGCAAAGGCTTCTTTATGTTCTTAAAGGACCTCCAGTAACCATTCAGTTTGGGGGGGGGAACACTAGGATTAATATTCAAAGTTTTCCTTGGTTCAATTTCCATAGGAACACTGTCACAGGGTATAATTGTAGGAATATTTCCAACTTCTGTTTCTGGTTTCATATTTTCCTAAATGTTGCAACTCATGACAAATTCAAATAGCTAGTGGGTTGGGTCAAAAATAGATTTGGGATTGCTGAGAAAGGTGTTAATGGAGTTATCTTTTGTTTCATCCTTGAAACAAAGAGCCTCACTGATGGTAAGGATAGGTACAACTTCTTCATTCTCAGATTCAGGCTCTTTCATAAGTAGAGATTTTTGTATCAAGGTAAATCCTAGTTTATTTAATGAACTTGGTTCAGTAGGGGGTAGAGGATACAATTCTTTGTAACTTCCACATTGGATATTACCATATTTCTAAACTAACATCCAATGTAAGCATCTGTGGTCACAAGCCAAGGTCTTCATAAAATCAAAGGATGTCCACCAACTGGGGATTGAGTATGTAAAACCAAAAGATCGACAAGGTATTGCCATGCATCTACTGAAATAGTTATATCTTCCAGCTTCCCCTACTGATCTAATAGTAGACCAATCTACCAATTCTAGGATGGTGGGAGTTGGTTTAAGGTTCCACAGACCCAAGGTAATCACAGTTGCAAAGGTTATAATGTTAATTACTGCCCCAAAAACTACTAGTACATTTGGGATATCAATCGGGCCATTAATATGAACTGTTAGAATTGGGTTCGCTAGATCTCCATATTTAATAGGTATAGGCTTCCCCAACATTATGTCTAATAATTTTCCCATAATGTGAATAGTGTATGGATCCTTGGATATATACCAAGTTTCTTAGAGAAATACTCTTTAATTGTTTTGTCATAAATCCGTATGTCTTTGATAGCCTAAAGTAATGGGATTTTGACAAATAAATTCTGTAGTTCCCCTAAAAAGTCAAATTCAAGACAAAAACTTTGTTTGCTCAATGATAATCTCTCAAGATAAGGTGGACCAACCTAACATCCTCTAGTAACAATAGTTTGTGAATGGGTTTGTTGTTTCATAGGCATTTGTATTGACTCACCCCCAATTGTTCTAGTAGAATCTCTAGGTTATGGTTCTGAGACTTTATCATCGACATATTCGACAATTATTGGTGAATTTTGAGTATTCACCACCTGACTGGATCGGAGATTCAATTATTTACATTCCACAGTGTAATACTATATGCAGGGAGGTTGAGTGTCTCAACTTGCTAAGACCCTCTATTGTTCATATTTAGATTGGACTGAACATGAAGTTGCAGATGAAGAGGAGGATTACTAGTGGATGCATTAGAAGGAATTTTTAGTTGTTATTGTGGCATAGGTTGGGAGAATTTCCTTGAAGGATGAGGAGAATGTTCATGCCAATTCTGTGGCCATGAAGGGTTTGGAGCAATTAAGGGTACCATGGTTGATAGGGCATTGGATATTGATAAAATTGTGGCCATGAGGGTCACGAAAAACTTACAGAATGAGGTCCAAAATTCAAATTATTAAAATACCGAGAAGGGTCTTGAGGCATACCTTGGTTCATGTTCCGTGGTTGTGTTTTCCATGGTCTCTTTGATCCCATAAAATACAACTGATCTATTTCTTCATTTGTTCCTTGAAAAATTTCCTTCAGCCCAGGAAGAGATGGTTAGGTGCTAGTGGAATGACTCTGTTCATATATTGCAAAAGTCTCAAAGGAATTCAATGGGAATTCCTTCAGCGAATGCTTCTTCCTGCATTAATGAAAAAAAATGGG
The DNA here is from genome assembly GCA_000404065.3 of Pinus taeda. Lineage (NCBI taxonomy): Eukaryota > Viridiplantae > Streptophyta > Pinopsida > Pinales > Pinaceae > Pinus > Pinus taeda. The sequence goes on along the minus strand of APFE030314343.1, from coordinate 98,677 downwards.
CATACCCTTCTCTGCTTCTATGTACTTGTTTTTCACCTATAACACCTCCAGTTGTGATGACAGTGTGCTCAGGATGTCAATTCTCAAATTGTCTAGCAAGTTCCCAATATATGCTTTTGTAACTCCACCATTGGATGTCTTGAGAAATCGTATCCCCTACTTATGCCTCACAACCCCTTGTGAACACTTGATGCATAATTCACAGATGGATTAAAATTTCTCATGTTATATGTCTCCTTTCCCTACTACATTTAATAGTTCCAAAGATTCCTCCCTTAGAGCCCGGAGAAAGATTATTTTCAAAATATTCTTATCCATATCACAATGGCCTGATCTCTGCAACCTATATTGAAAACGCTCCACAAAGTCCTCCATGTTCCCATCCTCTTTCTACATAATCTTAAAGATTTCTTCCTTCACATCTTGGGATTTGTAGTAGTCTTGATATTTCTTAAGGAAAATCATCTTCATATCGTACTCTGCAGCAATAGATTTTCCCCCTAAACCCATAAACCATCTCAAAGTTGTGCCCTTGAAAGTAGCAGGGAATATCTTCAATTTCTGAGCGTCAGAAATATAATTAGACCAGTGACAAAAAATGTCGAATTCAAAAAGGAGTGTGTCCAGGTCCTTAGAAGAAAGACCATTGGAAATTAGGTAATGATGTCAAAGGAATAGGCTTCATAGGAGCATCACCTATGATATCTCCAATTGGGAATTCGATCGAAGAAGTTGCAAGAGCCATAGATATCTTCCAATATTCACTTGGAATCTCAACAGTTTCTGGCGCCGGTTGTTCTATAATAGGTGGTTGGGGTTGTTTAACAACACTCCCTAGATCAAATGGTGTAGAGAATTCTCTAAAATCTTCTTCCTCTGAATTTGCAGTGTTCAGTTCCTTAGATTCTCTACTTGCTACTTCTTCTTCCCTAAATTTCACTTATGTTATTAGGGAGGGTTCTGGTTGTGAAACTAGTTGCCTTGCAGATCTCGTATGAGATCTCACCCTAACAGTAGCTTGCAATGATGCTCTTGACTTAGATATTGAAATGGCATCTTGGATGTAGGTATTTTTGCCAAGATCTCTCCCTCTGCTTTTTGAGGGTCTTCCTCTGCCCCTTTATTTTTATCTCTGTTCCTACAATCAGGAAATAAAATGAGAACATTGAAGAAAATCAAAAGCTCAGGACCTAGAGTAGGGTGCGAAATTCCCTCCTTAGGATGAGAGAGTGGCCCCTAAAAAGAAATCAAAGAAAGAAAATAAATCAATCACAAAATTAAGCTCGGGACTTGAAATAAGGTGACATAAAAACTTCCCTTCCCAGGAAGAGAGAGTGGTTCCTATGAAACCTATTTAAAAACCTCTGCTTAACCTACAAACCTCCATATTTTAAAATCACCCCTCACAATTGAAACCCAAAAAACTTTGTTATGAAACTAGCTCAAGAAAAGATAGAAAAGATAGATCAATGCCTTAAAATTCAGCCTCTTCAAGGGGGAAACCTCCTTTACATTACATAAATGAAAATTTCTTGGATGATACAAATGAAAAGACCTCCTTTATATATATAGGAGTCTAAAGGGTCATAACATAATCAGAGCCGATGTAACAATAATAATATAAGGGCACAATAATAACAATAGTGGGCTTCTATGGGGCATAATAGTAACAATATGGGCACTACATGGGTACATCAATATAATAAGGGGTTGTACTAATA
>APFE030314343.1:56011-85159 GCA_000404065.3 Pinus taeda | reverse complement strand
GATCAAGTCCAGTAGGGACAAGGGGACCAATTTCTTCTGGGTCTTGAACTGGAGCATTTCCCTGATGGCCTCGGGGGTTATGTAGAATACTACTGCACCTTGAGGGTCAAGCACAGCCCTCTGCATGGGGTCATAGCAGACAGCACATAAGTGAATCAGGTCAGGGAACTGGTTGACTTGAGGGAGCTTGAAAATTGGGAGGGAGGACTCCCAAATGCCTAGAATGTCTGTCCCATCTTTATGTCTGGCTTTGAGCTCATTTAGTGGATGAATGTGGAACTTGCATTTAGATGGGCAGTCCTCTGAGATTTGGTAATCTAGGTCTGCCAACTCCTGCCACTCCAGCTCTCTCTGGGGGGCATTCAGGGGAGCAACATTGAGGGCTACTGATGCGGTTGGAGTGTCCATGTTTGTTTGGATGCTGTTTGTCAAATAAGAAAGGTACTACTTGAGAAAGGAAGATTTTGAGGAATGCAGGGCAGCAGGGTAGGTCCACAGCAATTGAAATACTGCTTGGCTCTTTGAAAAACTAATTTACTGTGTTTAGTAGGCCTCTCTTTGATAATTGAAAGCAGGTTATGGATTCTGGTTCACAACTGCGCGAACGGAAAAAGGGCTTTTACTAAAAATTCAGTCTGAAACGGCTCTACTAGTGGAATTCGACCATTAATTCTTCAAGAGGGAGCTGGGTATGCGTGGTTTTATGGTGAATTTTTAAGCTTCTGCTGTGTTCAGGTGTTTTTAGAATTTACAGAGAAAAAACTAGGTTTGCAGGGAGGTTTTACGGACAAATACCTGTTTAATGGATTGCTTGGGTCGGAACAGCAGTTGGGTACATGCTCTGAAGCTCTGTGGTTGGTCTTGACTTGGTTGGTGAATTCTTCGTCGTAAGGCGCATGCAGAGACTGCAGAAGTGTTTTTATAAAAAAGTGCAAAAAAACACGTAAATTTGGCAAAATATGGCTTTTTTGGCTTATTGGCGCGCTTTTTTAAATGACGTCAGCATGACGTCAGCAAGTGGGTCCAGGTTGGATGACGTCAGCAGGACGTCATCAGGTGACGTGGCGGCCTAAGACCGGTCCATGGGGGTGGTGAGGTGGCGGCCAGGTGGACGAATGGAGGACATGGTGCGCGGTCGTGGTGCTGACATAAGCGACAACAGGATGGTGACACAGGTGGACAGATGTCATCATATCGGGCCCCCTCCTATACGGCAAGGAATCTGTCAGAGGGGGCTCTGATGGAACATGGGGGCGATGCGTGGATTCGCGTGACATCATCGTCTGACAGATATCGAACGATATCTGTCGGACGTCGGGGCCCCTCCGAAATCCACGACGACCGTTGGATTTAAGGAGCGAGATCTGACAGCTATCGGGAAGGGAATATGTGCGGAAGATATGGTCAACGGGCGGTTATCTGTCGGACGTCGGGGCCCCACCGAAATCCATGATGACCATAGATCTGGAGAGGCTTGATCGGACGGATATTAGACCAGCAAGCTGCACGGAAGATATGGTCAACGGGCGGCTTAAAATAATAATATTTATTGGTAACTGCGCCTGGCGGGACCTTTCGGGTTTTCAACAGATTTCAATAGTTTTTCAATGTTTTCTTTTGTAAAATCATATATACCCGTCAACTTTAGAAAAAGGCGAAAAATAAAGGTTTTCATGAAATTTTTCGCATAAAGCATATGAAGGACAAAACTTAGGATAGGCGGGGTTAATAAAATTTCATGAAAAAGATGCATACTGGCTTCCGACCTTAGGATAGGGAGGGGAAAGTGGATTTCATCATTTTTTAGCCTTTTAGTGGGTATAAAGGTGCAAAAAAGGGTTTTTCAAGGGTTTTTTTAGGCAAAATGGAGAGTTGGCTATGAAGGTAGGCTCTGATAGAGAAAAGGGGTCAGGCTTGGGTTCTTGAGCTTAACCAGGTGTTAATCCAATGCCCTAGTAGTGAAAATTATGGCTATAATGCCAAGGAGGGGATATTTATACATTGTTTAGGGTTTATACACCATGGTGTTATAATAGTAGGGAAAGTGAAGCATAGGGAGCTAGATAATAGAGTTAGAGGTTAATATGGGGGGAAAAGGTGAATGAGGACTAATACTACTAAGTTTTCTTGGAAACAACTTAGTTTAAAGAGTAGATCAAAATGAAAAGAACTTTACACAAGAAATGTGGCTTCTAAAGGCCATAAGAACCAACATAAAACCTCGAGTCTCTCTTACGAACACAACTTGTGAAGGGATGTTAGCCATGAGTGGTAAACAAAGGAAAAAAGGGAAGTTAGACATGCTCCACTGTGTTGTTTTCCTTGTTTCTGGTTTGCAAATTTCAGCTTGGAAGGAACACCACTTCTGCAACCCCATCTACCTACCCAACTAATTTGCCTAGCATTTTTTGTTTCTTCTTGGAGGGTGCATTTGGACTTGCAGACCTTTAATGTGCCTTTTCTTTTCCCTTGGCTTTTTTGTTTTGATTTTCTATCTAGCACTACCCTTATTTCTTCCAAGGCCCCAGATTAAGCAGTTGGGAACCTTAGTTTTCACTGCCTAACTACTGATCTGCCAAGATTAAACAGTTTGGACAGATTTCTTGCTCTATTCTACAACAAAAATTGAAACATGGCATGATCCAGATTAGACTGTGGGATCATCCATCAAAACTTTATTAGGCATGAAGGCATGTACACCCCTTGTCTTTCCTTGAAAATATGGGATCTTTGTAGCAGCAAAGCAGAGCATATTTGGCACTTGAATTTGCCAATCGTGAAATATGAAACCTATTGGTATAGGTATCCAATAGGACTCTAAGTCTAAACTTAGGAAAATTAAATAATTAATGGGTATTAATCTAACTGTGGGTGTAACTTCTAGAAGAAGACGAGGATCAAGCATGAATGATCTTAGACATCGATTAGCTTCTAATTTGGGCCATTGAATGTCAACGAGGAGAATATTTAATGAGGCTTGAGGGTCATTTGGAAAAACACACAGAGTGAGTTCAAAAGTTCAATTTTTTGAAGCAGAGAATCTGCTAGGAGAATATCGATAACGAGCTTGTGCATTGAGGGGCAGGGATAGTTGGGTTGGAGTATCTTCCCTAGAGCCTAAGATACACAATAGAGAGGGAGATAGATACTAGAAGGAGCCAACGCAAGACCCAGGAGGGGTTGACGTTGAGCCATAAGGGCTCACATAGAGGTTGACACTGAGCTAGAAGGGCTCACACAGAGGCAACACAGATCTCTAAGAAGAAGTATGATTTGCTGAGGGAGCTGAAATTTATGAGCTGGGAGGGCTGGAAACTACTCCAGAAGGAAAATCGATTCCCAGTTGGGCTGATTCAGAGCCTTAGAGGCTAACATTGGGCCTACACAAAGGTAACACAATTATAACTGGGGACACATTGGTTTAGCTTCCCGATCAGCCGAGACTTGTTGGGAAGGCATCCAGAGTTGTATTCAGAAAAATACTACCTAATAATAAATACGCTTATAGCTGTTGCATTGGTTTTCCCGCATTGGGTTTTTCTGGGAACATTTGTCCAAAAAATTTTGTGTCATTTGTGTTGTATATTTCTCTATTGTTTTGTTCTTGTTTTGGGCATATTATTTAATTGGTATAGGTTGCGGAGTACTAGCTTTGATATTTGCTAGAGGAAGCAGTAAATAATTTGTTTCAGAAATTAGGAAATAGGAGAAGTTTAATCAGTTGTTGTAGTGGGGATTTCGATTTGCAGAATTTACACATTATGCAACCAAATAGAGGCTCAAGTAGAGGCATAAATTGACTAAGTCTAGGTCAGAGCTTCTCAGTGAGCAGAGAGATAAGTTATTCACTTGTAGGCTGTGCTTAGTTAAGAAAGTCAATTGTAATACATCTCTATTAATAATATTAATGCAAGCATGCATTGGGGTTTTTAACAGGTTACTTTCCTCTAGAAAAATATTGTGCATGTGTTATTTATCATTGCATGTTTGTGATTGATGTTCTAAATTGTGAATTGAATTCCAAAAAGTAGTAGAGTAGGTTTGTGTCTTGTCTTTTGCTATTAAAAATTCATGAGCAGTTGCAAATCTACATCATAATTTCTACAGAAAAAGCCCAAATGGAAAATTAGTTCAATAGATAAGGGTTTATTATTATTCTTAAGCAAAATAGAGAATACAATTGCTTTCCTGTACACTAGAAAAGCTTCCACAAAATTTATCTCCACTGGAAAAATAACTAAGAAATCCCTTTTCCCTCCAGCAAATCAAGTCGGCCTCCTCCCGACAACTTGCACTCCTACCTGCAACTCGCATTGGATGACTTTATTGCACAACACTACCACTGGGAAGCTCGTTATGCCTTTGGAAATCATTTCTCGCTATCTCACTACCTGTTGTTTCTCACTGAGACACCTTTCACTTCCTACGTATCACCTCTCCCAACTGGATCTTAAATTGCTACCTTTGAAACACACACTAGAGGATAGGATAACTCACACTGCCTGCTTCAACCTCCCTTCCTAACACTGGAATGTTGGAAACTTCCTGAAAATTTCTCTAGAAATTCTCACCGTTGAAAACCCCATTGTTGGAGTCTCTCTGGCTGGAATTGCGTCTTTCTCTCTACAACATGCCAATTCACACTACCTCCCTCTAAATTGTTATGTCTCAAAAACCCCAATCATTTTTCTCTTATAATCTCTTGTTAGACTCTTAACAACCATGATCACATCTCAATCGATGGATAACAAAATCTTGAATCCATTAAATTACCTTTCTGGAAGTTTCTAGGTAAATTTAATTGTCCTCAATTAATTTGATTTAATTAACCAATTTTCCTAAGTTAGACTTAGAAAATATTTAATTATTGGCTAACTACTCTAATTGAGGTTTTTCTAAGATATTTCTTGCAAAACCTTTTTGGGTTATGGAGATCTTGTGTTCCTTAGCCTCATAGACAATATAGAGATTAGAACACATGTCTCATGTTACCAAAAACTAACGAAGCACTCTTCCCTTCTTTATTTTTACCAAAGTTGGGAAACTAAAGGTTTTAGCATATATATATATATATATATTATATAGATATTTGTTAGTGCCACTTAAACCATTATGGCATATCAATGTGCTTTAATATCACGTGTATATATATAAACACCAATACATGTGATATTAAAGCATAATGACATGCCTTAATATATATAAGTGCATCGCATACAACAGATAAGAAACATTTTCCCATGGGGGTAGATCAACTTGCGATGGATTTGAAAATGAACTGTTATGTGCGATGAGGTTCAAGGTTCAAATCCCCCCAATTCACCCATGCTTGTGGAAGGGGCATACATAGTCACCCTAGAGGTTATAGTGGTAGTGGTTGGAATCAACCCTGTGACACATGAGTATAAGACCCAAAAAAATAAAAATAAAAAAAATTGCCTCCTATTCTCAAATTATGTAAAATGTGAACATTGAAAAAAGGTACCACATGGTGCTTACAAATTATATACAAGCATTGGTGCTTACTAATAGCTAAAAGGCATTATTGCATCATATTACAAGACACACCAATTTTAATTTCAAATTTGAAATTGAATATTGTAGAAAAAATAAAATAAAAAATATTACTTTAAAAAATACATTGTGGTGCTTATGTAATGTACAGACACATTAATGCATACCAATACCATGCAGATTATGCTAATCCTATTATTTAAAAAAAAAATCTCGATGGTGAAAATAATAGATTTCCTAGGATCGATGTGTAACCCTACTTTGTGCATCGAGGTAGACTACACATGCACTATTGTTTTGGGATACAAGGTACGTCATGACAGGGTAAAATTAAAAAAAACCACCATATTGAATTTTGATTTCAACTTTTATTCAATGCTAGCACATATACAAGCACTGATGCTTCCTATACCCTTATGAGTGCCACACTGTCTAAAAATTCTTCATTCCTTCTCTTCCATAGTGGATTTTTCATCCTTTTAGAATTATATAAACCATATAAAATCTACATGACAACCATGCCTCTACAAAGAAGAAGCCAACTAATTTTACTGTTAGCCCTTAATTTACATTTTCATCAAGATTAAGATTTTCAAATTAGCTTTTATTTATTTATTTTCTTTCTTTTTTTTTCTAAACCTTTCTACTAACATGATGCGAAGATTATCGTTAGTTTAAAAGTTTAAACTAGTCATTCATTTGTTTTGTTTGTTTGTTTGTTTGTTTGTTTTTCTTTTTTTAATATCCTTTTCCAAAACCTACTACTAGTGCGACCCTCGTATTTGAACCATGCCAATGTTTGGTTCCTATATCAGTTGCATTGGTTGATGGTGCATCCAAACATTCTAAGAAACCGAGATAATTATATTTAAATGCTTGTGAATTTCACATGCTCTTTATCATGCTAAATAATGTTCCAAAGCACTAAGAGTAGTGCATCTAGGAAGATGAGGCACTCTGCACATCCCTTGTAACTACAAGTAGTAGCAACGAACATATTGATAAATAAGTACACCATAATGGCGCTCTCTATCATTTTTAGTGTGCTTGAGTGTTTAGTGTAAAGAAAAAAACTGTGGCACACCAATGATGGTGGGTTGACATAGACATGGCACATTAGTACTTCTATCATGTGAAATAAGAATACTATTTTTAAAATTTATCATACTATATAGTGTGTGAATTATTTAGTAAGAGCATTGTTACTAGTGCGTTATCACAAATGTGGGGTATCAAAGTGGCTAACATGTTGATTAAATTATAATTCATCAATGATATTATGGTTATTTAAAATGGGTGTATTAGAGATTTTTACACTTCTTTTATGAAAAAACAATTAAGTTCATCACATAATAATATTACAAACTATGATTTAGCATAGATTTTTTATATTATGGATATAATTCCCTAATGATATTTATATGTGAATGAAAGATGACCATAGTAGCAATAGGTTGACCCATATACCTTCATGTATATATGGGAGGCTTGAGAGAGGGAGAGGGATATGTTTCCTCATCCTATTACTGCTCATACTTGTATTCTTTTGAGGGATGTTGCCTCAAGTTTTATGATGAGATTAAATCCTTTAAGGGGAACACAAACTTATGTTGTAGTTATTCCATTGTTGGTATAATTGTAGGTAGGAATTCAAGGTTGATGCCAATTCCTAAAGGAGGATTTATCATTTGACTATGTAGAAGGTGGGGAGGATTTTCCCCACTTTCCTAATCTACCACATGGTGTTGAAAAAGAGAGTCAATTGGAATATGTTCAAAGATATGTTAGTGTTGACATTACTAACCCTAGCGATTTCCAGGTTACTATGGAAAAATTGGTATTTCACTCTTACATATGAAAGGAGGTTAAGTGATGATACCTTATCATCATGATGCTAACACACCACACCACTAATGCATAGCATATTAGTTGCACTTTTTTATTCTATGTATTTAGTTTATTTCATAGGACTAGATTTATTAGTTGTTCTAGCATTATGTTATGATAGTTTTTCATTCATATGGATCAATTTCGTAATGTGTTTGAGGGGAGACATATCTTTCCCTTTACTTCAAGGTTATTTATTTTATTTTTTGAGTGGCTTCTTGTTGTTATAGGCCATTTTGTCACATCTATTCAATGAGCCTCCTAATGGGATCAATCAAAATCGTATTCCCCCTTGGCACCATCATGCACAAAGCCTTATGCATGTACCTTTCATTTCCCAGAGTTTGAGCCCTAAACTGATTCATTTGAGCCAATTTGAGGACCAACACTCCCTGTTGGCCTATTAGGGTGCATTCACCAGTAGGTTGCTCCATTATGGTCTGCGTTAGTCACCAGAATGTTGCTCCCCTTTGCGCCTACTTTGATTCTATAAATATGGGAGAATGATCGGAATTCTAGAAGCTTCCCCTTCTAAGAGCTTCCAGAAGTTGTTTCAACTACTTGCCTTGGATCAAACATTCAGATCCTATCCTTACCTACATTGCAATTTTCATCACTTATCCTTTTATCCTATCCCTCCATAAAAGGTGGATCTCTTACCCTAAATTGGTAATTGGATAAGAGCTCCCAACTTACCATACTTCTCTATATATTCCCAACCTTCTTTGTGGTTGGGGGTTGGGTTTTGGAGAGCAATTATGCCCTTATGTTGCAGTGGTGAGTGGTCATCATCTCATGCATTTAGGGTGATTGGAGATGCATATTGTGACAAAGAAAGGACATGTCAACAACTTGGAGGAGCTCTTCTACAAGATCAACTACTACTTATGGTTGTAATCTCCTTCCATTTATAGTAATGCAGAGAATTCATTGTTTTCCTACATATGATGTTGTTATTTCACTTATTTAAATACCATGTTAATCTATTGAATGAAATACTTATATGATACTACATAGATCTCATAGTTTCTTGGTTTGTGTTATCTAACTATGCAAGTTCTAATTTTGGCAATCATAGATGGGATTGGAGCTTCCAAGTTAAATAAGGAAAAACATTGTGTTCCTTGTGTCTCTATTGTTCTAGGTTAGCCACCGACCTAGGGGAGATACTTTTGTCCACAATCTTAAATCCCTCATAAGAAATTGGTGACTCCAATGGGGAATGAAGTATTCCCTTCGTGGTATCCTTGTCCATTGTGTTCGATTACCTCCTTGACATACCTAATTTGTTGTATCATCCAACCAAGAACAAACCTAGGAAGTGATTTCATTGAGCCTTTTTTGCAATTTCTATGTCAGAAACCTCCTTCCTAGGCCTGAAACACCCTTATGCCTTTGAAGGAGTGTTGCACCTCACCCTGGCCCACTCTGCACCAGCATTGCAACGCACTGGTGCCTCTTCTACACCAACATTAGCCCCTGTTTTTGCATGAATTTTGCCTTGGTTCTTGAGCCTATTTTTAGTTAGTCTACTTCCAACTGAACTTACTTGAGCCTTAAGTGTCTTGTGGTCTCTCTAAAGCCTCCGTTTGGTTTTCATTTGTGTTATTTGTATTTGCTAAGAATTGTTTTTTGATTTTTCTTTGTTCTTATCATTTGGTCGCTTGCAAACTGATTTCATTTGATTGCTGTTCGCTTGGTTGAATTCTTGTTTTAGTCCTCATTCTAAAAAGTGTAGTTGAATTAGTAATTGAACATTTGCATCTTAGTTTTATTCATTTCGAAAATTAAGTGTGGTGAAAAGAAAAAATCTTGCATTTGCATCTAGGGTTTTGTGTGTGAAATTAGAATTCCCTAGTGTGAAATTGCACATTTTTGCAAAAACATTTTCCCCTCAGTCGCTGAGGGGGCTGAATTGTGTATGAGTGTTAATCACATTTGAGTGACATCTCTTTTTATTTTTTGTTTTTTTACCCAATTTCAGTTTGAGTCCTGTGTTCATGAAATTCGAGATTATGTTTGATTTCATTGGAATCCTCTTGTGTTTGTTTTAAAGAATTCTCTTGCATAGATCACATTTTCATAGTTAGAATTCTCATTTTCACAGTTGGAAAGGAAATTGTGCATATATTACATTTGAATAGTTTTCAGGGGAATCATGCATAGATTACATTGCATGGTTTGGCATATTTTAATCCTTTGAATTGAATTGGAATAGTGAAATTGAAAATATAGTTAGGAAGCTCTTGTTGGATGCATATTTGATTGTTGCATCATTGTTTTCACCTCTTCCCTACACTAAATAGCTTTCATTGAAAATGAAAAGAGTTCTTTTTGTCATATTAGTTACATTATAGGTGTGTTTAGGTGACATCGAGTTTTGAGCCTTAAAACTGAAATCTAATTCAAGGTCAACTCTTAAATTCATCTCAATTAACCTAAGGAGCATTTGTAACATTAACGACAAACATAGAGTTCTAGGCTAGAGACATGTTCTGGCATCATTAAACATATGAGCTATCATTATTTTTTATTGTTGCATTCCTGGGGTGAAATCTCGTTCCACATATGTAAGTGTATATGATTGTTCTCCACGTACCTTCGGATATATTAGAAGAGGCTCCATGCTTGAAAAGTATATGGGAATGCTCTCATCAAGTAGTTACGCATTAGATAACACTACTATGGATTGCATTGCCATGTACTATCACATATATTTTAGAAGTGCCCTATAGATTTATATCCATCTATGTAACTGAGTCTGCCTCCTTGTATATCCTGATACACCGCACACAACATTCAAGTAGATTTCCTACACATATGTTAAGTCCTTGGTTTTCCAAGGTGTATATTGCAGTTCATAGTTGATTGGTAAACCATTTTTCCTAGTTACCCCTCTTTGTTTTTATTTGTGTCTTTAGTTTATAAAATCAATAAATTGATTGCAGAACAACATCCTTACCGTGGAAATACTCCTTAATAGATTTTAGGTTGAGACTAATGGCAACAATTCCTGAGTCTACCAATCAAGGAAACCCCTATGATGGGAATCCTGGTCCTTTTCCTTCTTTTGGAAATATTGGTGCTCCATATATGGCAATTTTGTCCCTCCTCGTATTTACCATTGGGTTTCCAATTTCGTTATATTCGACCCCTATGGTTTCGAATGTCATAATTCTCAATTGAGTTCTCCTCCACCTGAACAACATCAACCTCATGTTGATCCTAAAGTTGACCCTTTTCCTTCTTCACCTATTGTTTCTTCATCCATTTATTCATCTTCATTTGGTGAAAGATTCTATTCTAGTAACTAGGAAGTTAAAAAGAAGAAAAAAGGACAAACAAGAAGAAGAAAAATAAGCAAGGGGGAAACTAAGCAACCATTTCTACATATGTAACTAGTATGGAAATTTTTTTCCCATCAACCCCGCAAAGTTAAATTCCCTTGCATTATTAATAAGGGTGATCACCTTCTTAGAGATTGTCCTAGTATTCCAAAGGTGTTAGAAGTGTGGTCCATATGTTCACATAAGCCTTTGTCATCAGCTCCTGGAGATCATGTTGGTGATAAACCCTCAACTAATGATAGTAAGGTCCATGGTAAAAAGGGAAAATTCAAATTTTCCTATAATTTATGTGAAGGGAATCATCTTATTCACCTTTGTCCTTGTCTAGATGAAGCCTCAAAAGTGTTGGACAACCTTACAGCTTCTTAGCCACAACTTCTAGCTAGTTACCGGAAGCTTTCTCCCAATCCTCCACTAATTGATGAAGTGATTGATCAGAATCTGAATCCAATCAATCCCACTCTTTTTGAATGTGAATCCCATGAGTCTGTTCCTAACGAACCATTGGTTGAATCGATTCCACCTTCAGTTGATTGTACCTTTCCGTAGAGATTAAGGGTCATACTGCTCAGTTTCTTCTCCTTTCTTCAGATTCCAATGAATTGGGGGGAAATCCTCCCTTTCTAATGACACATGAGGACAATCCCCGCTCTCCCTCAACACAAGGGGGAAATCATCCCATTCCCATGGAAGAAGGGGGAAATTATCCCATTCTTGTAGCACCCCCTCGAAGTAGTATGGTCACTTCATTTGATTGGAGTTGACATACATGATATCGTATTCCTCCTTATGCGCCCTTCTAGTTCATAGTACAAGATTATAATGTGGTTGTACCTAGAACAATCATAGATGAAGGTGCATCTATAGTATTTTGTCCTCAACTACTTGGCAAGATTTATGTTCTTTGTAGCTTGTGCCTGTTACACCAAAACTGCTAGCTTTTAATAGAGGAACCAGTCAATTGTTAGGGATCCTTCCTAAGTTTCCTATTAATTTGGGAGGAAAGGATGTCTATATTGATGCGATGGTAGTCCAAGGTCCTTTGGATTTTAATTTACTCCTTGGACATGACTATGTTTATTTCATGGGAGCTCTTGTCTCTTCACTCTTTCATGTGATGTGTTTTTCACACGAAGGAAGGATTGTGACCATTGACCAAATTTCATTCATTAGTCTTGATTTGACTCCTAGTCAACCATCTTCCCTAAATGGTACTTATATGCAAGCGATATCTCCCCCGCCACAGATTAATTATGTGGAAACATGTTCCATGCCCACATCTACTGATGATCTAATAGGTGATGTAGTGCATCATTTACTGGGGGCATTGGAATATGACATTTCCATTGGATCCCTTGATATATATCCATTCCAGAGCATTGTTCTCCCATCTGATGAGAACCTCTTCGAAGCCATGGTCTCTCAGAGGCCATGATCAGGATCATAGTAGAGTTCCTTTTCTTGTGTCAAGCTCGTTAAAAAATGAAACAAGGTCATGGAGTAGAGTTCTTTTTCCTGTGTCAAGCTCATTAAAAAATGAAACAAGATATTATGAGGATATTTCTTTTGCTATTTCAACCTTGTTAAAAGATGAAATAGGTTCTTATGAGAAGATTTATTTTCCTATGTCAAGCTCGTTAAAAAATGAAACAAATCCCCTTTCAATTAGAGTCTTTGATTAGATCTCTTAAATTCCTAGTCAAGTCTTTTGCTTGATATTGTAAATGAACCTCCATTCCATCCACGTGTTAGTACCTAGTAGTGTGACTTAGGTGCATTAAATGAAGCTTGGGGGGCATGTACCTTGAATTAGGTCATTATGCTAGGGGCATGTAAATTTATTTCAAGCATAGTTTTCCTTTGTTTCAAGATTGTGTAAAAATTAAACCATTCCCATTTTATCCCTTGTGATTGCCATTTTTATCAACCTATTTATGCCATATGAGCCTTGGTTTTCCAATTCCATTGTCACCATTTACTTGGCCGATCATATGCTTTCACTTGGTTATTTTACCCTTTCCTAAGGAACCACTACGATGAGTGGTCTTATTAGCCAACCTCGTGACCTCTACGTGTTTTGAGCAGTTCCACCATGACCAGAACCAATTTCTACCCTTTATACCACTTGCTCCTCCAAGAGGAGCCCTCTTTCAACTCTTTTCAGACTCCTAAAATAGGAAATATCGCGGAGAACTTGTCTTTTCAAACTCGTAAAAGTAAATGAAAAGACATCTACTCAATATAAGTTTAACCCTTTTACTCAGTATAAGTTTAATCCTTTTCTGGATTGAGATAAAATAACTATGAAAAATGAATACCTTAGTCGAACATGGCTAAGAGGTTCTCTTAGGTATTTTTTCTTATCTTTTCAGACTTAAGAGACTATCTATGAAAAGGGACATTTGGAGTTTTCTTTTTTGCCTCTTTTTCAAACATGAAAAATATGTCTAGTTTTACCTTCGCCAGACTCGTTAAAACATCAAAAAACGATGGAATCATCAATTGTGACAAAGCCGAACCACTCCTTAGGGTTCGTTAAATATACTTGGAGGGATTCATCTGAAGGATGATCTCATAGATCAAGCATATGTTATCCTCCTCAAGCTTGTTAAAAAATAAAGAGGTACTGACCAATATGGTTGGGGAAATCAGGAAAATGAGGCATTCCATTTTGTTAATGGCAGCGAGCCTCTCTTGAACATGACACTCTTGTACTTCATCTATGTGGCTATTGGGTTGGGTAATCTAGTTTTCTTTTGGTTATCATACCATTTTCAGAGCCTCCATTTCGTTTTTAGGTCAATGTTTCCAACTCCATTAAGTGTCACTGCTGTGTTCAAGAGAAGTCATTGAGTTGATCTCTTCTAGAATACTATTAAGACTTCATTTCATGTCTACCTTTCCTGATCCAGTTCCATGTCATCATCATTCTAATCATTTTGTCTCAATCATCACACCTGTTTCATGTCGTTGATGGGGGATACATCAAGGCCCTCCTACGATGGGTTGCTTCCTATTGACATCAACACATCATCTAGGAAGTTGACTTAGAAAAAACCCTTGGTACCTTGGTGCTTGCATACATCAATGGAAAGTTTAATCACTATTAGTGACATGTTTACATCAATGGCCTTCGATCGAAAGGTTCTGTGTGGTGTTCGACATTAAATCCTTTATTCACACCATACAGATTGTACTATAGTACCTTGAGATCCATTAACATCATCAATGGTTTCTCTCGCATCTGTTAACGAATTACATCATTGGCCGATAATCAGATGGTGTTTATCATTTTTGACTCCATCTCATTGATTCACATGGTCAGAATTGTATATTGGTTGGTCGTGTGAACAAGAGATCAGACGCTAGATCTAGTTTCATCCATCCGGGCTGTGATTTCAGGAGTTATATAAATATGACAATGTATGATGGTTGTGATCATATAGACAGTCATCTAGTCATGGGTCCACTTGTTGCATCTGTGGACATGTATTTTGATGATTTTACATGTTATGATTAACTTATGAGCTGAGTATGTGCATGCCTCCCTTAGAAAACAAAGATATCATGTTTTAAATGTATTGTAACACATGAATCCCATTGGTTGTCCTTGATCCCGATTTGTCACAAGGTAAAACACTTAAGCCATCAATCATCATCTCTAACTTTGCGCTTTAGGGGGGTTTCTTTTATAGGCCATTTTGTCACATCCAATTAGTGAGCATCCTAGTGGAATCAATCAACATCCTATTCCCCCTTGTCACCATCTTACAGAAAGCCCTATGCATGTAACTTTCATTTCCCAGAGTTTGAGCCTTAAACTACTTCATTTGAGGCAGTATGAGGATCAAAGCTCCCTCTAGGCCTACTGGGGTGCGCTCACTAGTAGGTTGCTCCACTGTTGCATGCGTTGGTCACCATCAGGTGTTAGCCTCTCTCATAAAACAATAATAAATCCAAAAATAAATAAATTAATTAAATATTCCAAGTTAGGAATTTGTGCCTAACTCTTGGGTTGTTCCTCTAAGATAGGAGTTAGTTTAGGTAACTACTATATTGGTGTGTGTCTGGTGAGAAATTATATCAACCAAAGGAGAAATTATCTCAACCAAAAGTGTCTAAGATAGCACGTACTATCTTGAAAACACTATCTCTCATGTATTTATTTGTAACGCTATATTTAATTATTTTAATGAATAATAATGAGAGTGAATACCTGAGGAAGCATCAGGCTTCTGTCTTTTTCCGCCAGTATATTTTGTGTCTTGTTTTATATATTTGTCTGAGTTGTTTTAATATGTATTATGTGGTATCATAGCTACGTGAGACCTGTGTGAGGCTGTGTAATTGTATTGGTGTGAGATTAGCATGAGAGCTATTGCTAGGAAAAAGGCTGCATGCAAAGCCTTCAACGGGAGCCTACAGTTGTGGAGGTTTTGGCTACCATGGTTGAGGTGACATTTAAAGAGGAGCGCCCCTCAAATGGTAAAAGAGAACAGAAAACTTCTATTCGGGTTGTTAAACGCTGATAATCAGAAAGGGAATTGTAATTTCGTTTCTTTTGATTTCCTTCCCAAGGATTTCAACACCACAGCAGTAGGAGGAGAGAATTCTATGTATGCGTGAGGATCCAGTGGACTGTATGGTGATGAAAAGTTGTGCGCTTCTATTCTCAAGATTCTAGAAGATTTGACCGCAACAGAATCGTGGTGTCGCGGCGTGGCAAAAGAATTGTTTTTGGTGAGGCACGTTCAGTTAAAGAGTACTTAGTGTGGCTACCGGGCTGCAGGGAATGCTCGATCTCTTTCAAAATATAGCACACCAATAACACATTCCCATGTTTCCTGGTAGATTTTAGAATTGGTTTATTATGTGTGGTTTATATATTTTTCTGAGATAATTTCATTTTTCAATAGAAGTATATAGATTCCTGAGAAGGCTCTTGCAAGAAGTAGACGAAGGATGAAGCTCCTAAATGAAATCCTATGTTAAATTTACGCGAAAGTGTGACTTCTTTTTGTTTCGGATTATATGGTGTGATTTCTATTCAGACTTATATATAACAGTTACAAGTTGGAGATTAATGTTTGGAATGTAGTATGTTGGAGAGTCAATGCCTTCGAAAGTTTGAAGCGAATTTCCTCTACAGCGACAACCTCAATTGATAACACCCAAGCAGGCTATATCAACATAGTCCCTAAATTTTCTAGTAGTCTCCAGTCAGTTTTTCATGGGAATTGTAGGTAGAAAGAGGAGGGGGCAATGAAGGAATCAGTTAATCGAATGGAATGCACTGCACTGCACAACTTTTATTCTTGCATCGCCATTCAAAATTAACAGCAAGATCATATAAGAGGATATCAGTGAGTTCTTTAGTGGATGACGCGCTTATCATCGATGGCTCTTAGGGAGAATGCAAAGGCAAAAGTCACATATGCCAGTCTGAACAACCTGTTGATTTGAATGATAAAGATGATAAATCACTTTCAGTGAACAATGAACTAGAATGGCAAGGCCACTGATGATGACGATAGCTACATTTATTATACATGGAATCCATTGTTATACGACTTTCGGTTTGAGCAAACTGGTGTTTTGAATCCTATTACAGTTTCTGAGCTCTTTGGTCTTCGCCATTTCAGGACTCTCTACAATGTGGGTGCTTTGAATTTTCTAAAAGAGATACACTCACTTTTAAATTGGCTCCATTCCTTTCTCATTGGCATGAGGTGAAAAGCTCCCAACAAACAAGTGAATGTAATTCCTTCCCTTTTTTTTAAAGGTGTGTTTTTGAATTTTCGGTTGACCTTTTAGAAAAATGGATGAGTTCACTTCTAAAGTAAATCCATTCACTTTTTAATTCACCTTATAAAGAATTTCATAAAATTCTATTCAATGGGCGTTTAAAAGAAATTATTGGAGTGATAAGGTGTGTTTGTATTTTGAGTGATAGGTGAGTGGAATAATAAAGGTATATTTTTTTCAATGAGTGATTTTTAGGAGAGATAAGGAGTGGATAAAATTATTTATTTGTAATGGAGAAATAAGGAGTATATTTTGTAATTTTTGGAGTTATAAGTTTTTGTATTTGGAGTGATAAGTGGAATTCTTTGAGAGAAATTCTTTTTTTGTAATCCAAAGTAATATTTTACTTTGAGAGATATTTTGAGAGTGAATGAGTGCAGGTGGTTTTTTGAAAACATTTTTCTTTCAAAAGTTCTAGAACTCTGATTCCAAGAAGATGTTGTGAAGCTGAGCCATTGTGTACTCCAAAGTTTAATAAAGATATCATTTTTGTGGTGCTGATGTGTCCTAGATCCGCCCGAAATTGAATAAGGGGATCTAAGGTACATTATGTGTGACGGCGCATGTGTTTTATGGCTTCATGTTTTTGCTTTTTGATTTGTGTCTAGTTTTGACACATAAATGATCTCATTTAAGACACATGAAGTTCAATGCAAGCAAGCACAATACTTTTAACAAAATAGCATCAAGAAAGGATAATTAAGTTCAACACATGCATTTGTGTCACTACAACAAATAATCAAAGTTTTCAACATCGGCATTCTATCTCAATAAATAAATTCACTCAAATACAATCAAGTTCATGAATCTGCAAACTCCAGCATTTCAAAGCAAAGTCTACATCACTACAATCAAGTTAATGAATCTCTAAACTTCAACGTTTTAGCACACAGTCTACATCAACATTATTGAACTTGTAATCAAACTCAAATTACATTGAATTGTAAGGGTGCATTCTCGGTTGAAACCGACACCCACGTCTTGAATTGAGTCAAATTAAATTCATTGTAGTGAGCCATTACAATCATTATAAGTTTTTTTGGGTGCATTTTCGACAGTGTTCGACACCCTTGATTTATACAAAATCAATTGAGTGCATGTGTTTTTTCAAACAAGTGACAAGTTCACAGCTCCTGCAAGCGAGCGTGAGTATTCAGTCAAGCAATTTGCGTCAAAACAATACAAAGTTCAAACCTTCAAGCAAGCCAAAGTGAATTTCATTGTAACAACCATCAAAGTAACCAAACAAGTTCGACTCTAACACAAATCAAGCAAGTTGACATCAACATCAAGCAAGCATGGCCATTCATTCAAGTGAACATGAATTGATCAAGTAAGTCAAGTAAGTGCTTAAACAAACGCGTTCGTCATCAAGCGAGCGTGAATTCCAGAGTTTAAGCAAGCAAGTTCTATAACTCTATCAAGTGTTCCCAGCAAGTGCAATAAGCAACAAATCACGCAAGCGTGCCATTGAAGTCCCATAGCAAGCGAGCCTGTCAAGCAAGTAACAAAATCAAGTGAAACAGTTCAAAGCACGACATCTGCAACAAGCGAGCCTGATTTCAAATGAGAAAGTTCAGATGGCGCAACATATTCAGTTGTTAAACATTCTTCATATTTTGATCATCTCCAGTGATGAAGACATGGTGCACATCAGCAAAGAAACTCTTGTTGATCTTTCACGACATCTACAACAAACACATGAAACCATTGAGTTTCTTCAACTAGAGTCGCAACTACAAAGAGATGAGCTGCAACAAAAGAGTGCTTCTTCCAAGTCATTCAACCATACAAATGAAGATAAAGATGTTGATTCCAAATCACTCATCCAAATAACTTCAAGTGTCGAAGTTGTTCATGATCAAAGTCAAATTTCTTCCAAACCCATCATCAAGCCCTGGGAAGAAATTCAAAATAACAAGAATCGACGAGGCTTAAGATATGTCACTGATGACACCAATTTACATATCCCAAATTATTCCAAGCCAATTACGTTCGTGAGTGCAAGATTTCTTGAACCACTCACCTCAGTAGGTTCTGAGAAAGTTATAGACAAACAGAATTGCACACAACCTGAAGTTGATGTCCAACCAAAATGTTCTCATTGTCAAAGAACCGGTCATATGGAAGATCAATGTTTTGATCTCCATCCTTGTTGCCATTGTGGCAAGCTCAATCATTCCTCAGAAAAATGTCACAACCAACAAAAATCAGCCAGATTGAAGATAAATTATGAATGGATCGATCCTTGGGAATGGTCATCCACAGTCAAAATATTTTCTTAGTTCTACAACCGACTACAATCATATATAGTGAAGCCAGCAGTGAACCGATGATGGTACTCTCATGCAGTTGAATGAGGGAGTACAACAGTGAAACTCTCCTACACCTGAAGTGGGGGAGTTCAAATGTATTTTGAAGAAGATTGTCTCTCCTTTCAGTTGACAAAGGGGGGAAAATGTCAATGAAATTGACAAGTGGTTGTCAGACTGAAAGTCTCGACAACATCAGCGAAGCAGCTAGTGGGCATCTTCATCAGCCAGAGGGCATTTGTCATCAGCAGTGAGCATCAGCAAATTCTCTAGTGGGCGATCGACAACAAAAGCAGCAGTGAGTAGATTTCATCATAGCAAAAGAAACATTGAGTTGTTTTTTGACATCTTCAGCCAGTGGGCGATCATCATCAGCAAATACGCCAGTAGGCATTCATCAAATTGTGTCAGTGGACACCGGATGCTGTTTTCAAGCAAAGGATAGTTGGATCCTTTTATGGCTTGGCACATGATGGAGTTGTCAAGCATCCTTTCGAGATGAATCAGTCATGCAACTGACTCAGTCTCTTCATATTGCAGTTTCTTCAGCACCCAGATTTGGCGGTTTTTTCAGGCAATTCTTTTGAGGATCAACATGAGAACTTGGAAGATGGTTCCTCGTTCTTATTTTGGATTTATCATTGAAGGGGGAATGTTAGCCTCTCTCATAAAACAATAATAAATCCAAACATAAATAAATAAATTAAATATTCCAAGTTAGGAATTTGTGCCTAACTCTTGGGTTGTTCCTCTAAGATAGGTGTTAGTTTAGGTAACTCCTATATTGGTGTGTGTCTGGTGAGAAATTATCTCAACCAAAGGAGAAATTATCTCAACCAAAAGTTTCTAAGATAGCATGTACTATCTTGAGAACACTATCTCTCATGTATTTATTTGTAACACTATATTCAATTATTTTAATGAATAATAATGAGAGTGAATGCCTGAGGAAGCATCAGGCTTCTGCCTTTTTCCGCCAGTATATTTTGTGTCTAGTTTTATATATTTGTCTGAGTTATTTTAATATGTATTATCAGGTTGCTCCCCTTTTCACCTGCGTTGGTTCTAGAAATCCATGAGAATGATTGGGATTCTAGCAGCTTCCCCTTGTAGGAGTTTCCATAATTTGTTTCAATTAGTTACCTTGGATTAAACATTCGGATCCTATCCTTCCCTACTTTAGAGTTTTCACCACTTATCCTTTGATCCTATCCCTCCATAAAAGGTGGATATCTTACCCTATATTGGTAATTGGATAAGAAATCCCAACTTACCATACCTCTCTATATATTTCCAACCTTCTATGTGGTTGGGGGTTGGATTTTGGAGAGTGATTCTACCCTTATGCTACTGTAGTGAGTGGTCATCATCTCATGCATTTAGGGTGATTGGAGGTGAATATTGTGACAAGGAAAGGACAAGTCAACAACTTAGAGGAGCTCTTCTACAAGATGTACTACTACTTATGGTTGTAATCTCCTTCCATTTTATAGTAATGCAAAGAATTCATTGTTTTCCTATATGTAATGTTGTTATTTCACTTATTTTAATACCATGTTGATCTATCGAAAGAAGTACTTAGATGATATTGCATAGATCTCATAGTTTCTTGGCTTATGTTATCTAACTGTGCGGGTTCTAATTTTGGAAATCAGAGCTGGGATTGGAGCTTCCAAGCTAAAGAAGGAGAGAAGTGTGGAAAGGATTCTAGGTAGGCCTCACTCCATCATCTATTAAATTTAATCAAAAGCATTTTGTTCCGTGTCTCTCTATTTTTCTAGGTTAGCCACTGACCTAGGGGAGATACTTTTGTCCATAATCATAAATCCCACATAACACTCATCACAAAGTTGACACTTGACTATCACCCTCCTAGGCCAATGACTAATTTGTGTATGCACATTTGAAGGAATATGTTTCCCAAGAGGGGAAATCTATAGTGCAGACAATAAATTAAATAAACATGTATTTTTTTTCCTTCTATGATGATTACCATGTCTAGGACAATAATATCTATATTCTTTGTATGTTTTAGGACATAACCTTTTGTGTGGCACATTTCCATATGTTTTAATTACATCAATTATAATAGAACTATGTTAGATTCCATACAAGTCACCCCTTTCTGAAATGCTTCAACCATGAAGCATGGGAAAGGAGGAATTCCTTGATGTATAAAATATTCATTTTCCCAAGTAGCTTCATTTTTCGGTAAATTCTTCCACTTGATCAATTACTCATTGAAACTCCTCAAGTGAAGGAATTTGGTGATGATTATAGTATCCATTTAGGATCTAGTATTAGTTTTCATTCTTCATCTAAAAGGGGTAGCTATGCTTGTATCATAATATTTGGACCCAACTTTTTCTTCAACCTGAGACATGGAAGAAATCAAGTAAGTTCCCTTTGTTTGGAATGTCTAGTACATATGCTACATTTCTAACTCTCCTTTGGACATAATAGGGGCCATAAAACTTGGGCACCATTTTATGATTTTTGTAGTTTTTAAGTGAATATTGTTTGTATGGTTACAATTTAACAAGCACTTTAGTCCCTTACTTCAAATTTGCTGTCAGAACTTTTCAAATCAACTTGTTGCTTGATTTTATTCCTAGAATTTTGGAGATGAGTTTTTAAGGTGTGAATAATGCCATTAGAAGTTAGCAAATAGTATTTTACAACATCATCCTTAAATTTGGATAAATCATATGCCTTTATTGAAGGTAGAAGATACCTATATAAGGCTTTAAATGGATACATTAGCCAACATATGGTATGTGATGTTATAACACCATTTTGCAATATGTAGCCAACAATTCCACTGAGATAGACAATCATTCAAAAAGTTCTTGAGGTAACCTTCGTACAACTTATTAAATACTATATTTTGTTTGTCCTTCTAAGGATGTTATAAAGTAATCATTGTTAGAGTGGTGTTTACATGGTTGAATAATGCTTTCCAAAAAAATAGTGATAAATTTGGTGTCTTTATCACTGACAATGACTTTTGGTAACCCTTGGAGTCTATAAATATTGTTCATGTAGTTGTCAATGATTTGAATAGCCTTGGGTTTTGATGAAATTCCAATGAAATAGTCCTAGTTTGTTAATCAATCCACAATTAAAACTATGTTATGTATCGCTTCTGAAGTAGGGTTACTTGTGATAAAGTCCATAGATACCTCAACCCATTTCTAATTTGGGATGTGGAAGGGTTGAAGGAGGTGCCATTGATTCAAATTTCCATTATTGACAAGTGTCACATTTTTCCACATATATTTCAATGTCACTCTTTATTCCCCTTGATAAGAATGATTATCAAATATTGTATTATGTTTTAAAAATTCCAACTTGACATTGAATCATAATTCTCCCTTAAGAAATATGTTTTGAACATGGAAGTGGTAGGAAAATATACTCTCTTAGTACACTAGGGTATATCATTATCACATGGTCCAATGGGGCTTATTGTATAGACTTAGCAGGGCTTGTCTCTTACGGTTAGTTTCCAATGAGATCTTCCTATCCGAAACTAGTCCAGTCCAATAGGGAGCTCTACAACTTAAGATGGTCTGGTGAGAGCTGATTTGAATCTTCCTCTAACTCCGATAGATCTTACTCTCCGAATAGCTTTGAGAATCTTACTCTCTGAACTAGACTTGTCTAATCATTCTTTCTCCAACAGCTTAAGACTAACTTTCATCATGAAGCTATATTATTATTGACCTCCTCAATTATCATTTTGGTCTTTGAATTTTTTCCATATTTAGCTTGAACATCAAGAAACATTTTAGAAATGAATATTGAAATTGGATATAATGTAACATCTCATTCTTCTTTCCTTGTTAGGCTATTTACAACTTGATTTTCATTACCCTTATTATAGAGAATTTCAAAATCAAAGACCTAAATTTTGCTAACCCATTTATGTTGCTTTGGTGATAATCTCTTATGCCTTAACAAATATTTTAAGCTAATGTGGTCTGTTTTGATTAGGAATTTGACCCTAGTTAGACATTGTTTCCATTTTGCTAGGGCATGAATTACTGCCAATAATTCTTTATTGTATACAAATTTTGTTTGTTCTATGGAATTTAATTTCTCAACTTCAAAGGCAATGGGGTGGTTTTATTGCATAAACAATTATCCTATCCCAATACACAAAGCATCACATTCAAGCAACAAGGTTTTAGAAAAATTTAGGGTAGCCAACACTAGGGTTCAAGTAGTTAAGGTCTTGATTTTCTTGAAACAAGATTACAAAGTATTGTTCCAACCAAATGCATCTTTTTTCAATACTGTTGTTAGTGGGGAATCATGATTTGCACAATTATTTACAAATATTCTATAATATGCCATAAGACCCAAAAATCCTTACAGAGATGTCTAGGTTTTTGGAATATGCATCTAATAATTACTTCTATCTTCTTAGGATCCACCTTAATTCCTTTTTTTTATACTACATGGCCCAATAATTCTATTGATTTCTTACCATAACTTTGCTTGGATTTGTTTGAAAACAACTTTCTTATTCTAATAATATCAACATAATCTCTACATGCTTAAGGTTCAAATTCCAATTCCTACTATACACACGTTTATTATCAAAGAATACCTGGATGGACTTCCTTAGGTATGGATGAAATAGACCATTCATTACTTCTTGGAACATAGTTGAGGCATTAGACAACCCAAAGGGCATAACGCGAAAGTCATATAGTTCACCATGTGTACAAAATCCATTTTTTGGAATGTCCTCTTCACGTATTATTATCTAATAATAATTGCATTTCAGATCAAGTTTCAAGAGATATTTAGCTTTGTGGAGTTCATCTAATATTTTGTCCAAAAATAGAAAGGGGAACTTACCTTTGATGGTGATTTTATTTAATGCACAATAATTGATACAAATTCTACATGAGCCATCACTTTTCCTTACTAGTACGATTAGAGCTAAAAATAGATTCTTTCTTCTAGCTATAACACAAAATCCAATAATTATTGAACCAAACATTCAAGTTTTGATTTATGACTGTGAGATTGCTTGTAACATTTTATCATAACTAGATCTGAATTGGTGATTAATTCTATGATGTGATCTCTGGATCATGCTGGAGGAAGATCTTGAGGTAGGTATTGAAATACTGTATTGTATTTCTCAAGAATTTCATCAATATTTTTTGAAACGTTGACTTCAACAAGGAAGGATTACATGGAATGGAAAGTTTGGTGCTCCTTTCTTGATTATATTCTCCATTAAATGATATTATTTTGGGGGGATTGGAATTTGGATTCCATAAACCTTGTACTTCCTCTTATTGTTTGTGGAGTTTGATTATCTTCCTAATTTAGAGGTCTTGGTTTTAGCCATGTTTGGATCCCAATTTTTGATGAGGGGTTGTGGGGGGGGGATTTTTTGTCCCTACAATTATTACTAGGGAATCTAGGGGACATCAAAAATTATTTGGAGCCCCCTTGGTGGGGTTTACGGATAGTACCCCCAAAGAGATTTTTTTGGAAAATTACCTTATGAAATATTGTAATTTTGTAGTAAATATGGATCATTCCTCATTAGTACATAGATATGATGGTAGAAGTCATGTTAGGAGTTTTTTTCCCCTAGAAGACAACCCAATTTTTATGAGGGCATTATATTTCAACTATTTATTACTCCGAGAGAATTGTAATTGAGAGAGTAGATTGTGAGAGAGTGAGGAGGAGGTTGTAATGGATGTGCTATAGGTTTTATCCCTTCATTTTTCTGGATAGAATAAAAGGAAGGTTAGATGTTTCCCCATGGACATAGCCCAAACTGGGTGAACCACATATATTGGTGTCTCTCTTCTATTCTGTAATTCTTTTTCTTTTTTTTCTACATTCTTTATGATTTCATTGCTCCATGATCTTATTCCTAACACCTCCCATTTTCGAAGAACTATAGAAATTTATTTTGTAAATTTATTGCTACTGTAACCACTATGGGCAACCATTGGGATCTTCATACGACATCCACTCCACCAATTTCCATGGCATACATGAAGGATTGTAATTGGTAATCCTTAATTGAAAATCAACTCTATGACATTTTCCTATTCGAAAATAGTTTTATTTTTAGGGATTGTGACTTGAAGTTGGAAAAGGGATAGGTGAACATGTTTAATTTTCTATATTAGTATTGAAAAAATTATGAGAACTCCTACTATCTATTAGCACTACTACTCTTGTCTCTTAATGTTTCCCATAACCTATAGAGTTTGAGGTTGCGAAATGCTAATCTTCACAACAAATGTGAGTGTTGGAGTGGCATTAAGATTATTAAAGCCTCTACTGTTTCCTTATTATTCATTTGAATTATTTGAATATAAGTTGGATGATGGTGAATTTCCTATCTCATTATCGCTATTAGTTTGTACCTCACATATATGGATTTTTTTTTCTTGCACTTGTGTCCTGGCCTCCAATTGGGAGAATGACATCTAAAGCATCAATTTTTTTTATAATTTATGTTAGACAATGGAATCATTTTATTATGAGGATTATATTTGAGGTTTGGTTTCTAAAAGTGGAACCAAGAGGCTTGTTGAAAGGATGCCAACTTTCCTTCAACAATTCTAGGTTTTATTTGCACTTTCTTAATGTCGTTTATATTTAACATTTTGAGTTCATTCTTTATGTTTAATTTTAATCCTGATATTGTATAATGTAAGATATATTTATTCAGTAATCCTAAAATGTGAGTGGCTAAAACATATAATTCATTAAAAAAATTCATCCACCAAACCCAACTGTTGTAAATGAGTGAGTTTGGAAAAATAATATTTTTCCTTGATGTTTCGTAATCTCTTGACGAAATGTTGTTTGAATGTTTCCCATATTCTTGACTAAGCCTTTGAGTGTCACCACAGAAACCAATCACAATATGGGCCTCCTAGATGCAATGGGGTGACATTTATTTTGTCTTCCTCATTATACATTTGGTGTATCTCAAAATATTGCTTGAGTTTATTTATCCTCTTCTTATTCTTTTTATCCTCTTCCTCTTAAACAAAAAAGGGGTTTGAACAATTTATTATGGGAGTGAATCTTTTCTCATTCGTTGAAAGATGGACTACTAGTCTAATATTGCTACTAGAAAATAACTTTTGACCACGACTCAACAAAACAACTACTCTAATACCATTTGAACCAAACCTAGTGGTCCACCTCAGGAGAGCATCATGAATACATAAATAAATATATATTAAACTATAATTATTTATTATTAAGAATATATATCCAAGTCATTCCTCATTGAGTACAATATATGTACACGATACATTTGGTGGGTGATAGGCCATGTCTTTGGCAAGGGAATGATCTACCATTATTACACATTTAAAAATTACATAATAATGATTTTATGGCTATTATTATTCGATTTTGATTTATTACATAACAATGATTATATTATAACACCTTATTACATGATTATTATTTATTACAAAACAATCATTATATTTTGTCTTTTAGGTTTCTGCGAGTTTCATCATTATGTAGATTATCTTCCAGATACATCGTGTTAGGTTTCTTTTTAATTGATGTTTCAAAATAGCAACGATGTTTCACATCTTGAAGATGAACCACAGTTGCTGGTTCGAAACGTTGATTAAAAAGAAACCTAATGCGATGTATCCGGAAGATAATCTACATAATCATTATATTATAACCATACTTATATTAATATGCATCCCTATTTTGGAATTTGGGTTATATGATATATTTTTTTTAATAATAAATATTAGGTGGATGGCCAATATTTAATAAACATATAATATTCTTCATTGTAGTCAGAAATAGTGGGATGAGATTAAACTCAAAAAATAATCTTGATCATTTTTTTCATTTGACGTTTCATCTTTTTTTTTTTTTTTTTTTAATTGTATATATTTCTAGTCATGAATAGGTGCCTTGGTAGTTGCCATTTTCATTGCCACTTGAATAAGAAAAATGTGTCACAATGGAAAGGGTGGGAAAGGTTTGGGAAAGGGATGCTTCACCATGGAAATGGTAGGAATGGTTTTAGTAAAGGGAGGAGTGAAGAGGCATAGGAAGGGTATGGGGAATACCATTCAGAACATCACCAAGCATACCATTAGATGTTTTGTTAGGAGAGGAGTCATTAATCGTATCAATGGATTAATCTATGAAGAGAAAAAGGGAGTATTATAGATCTTTCTTGATAATATCATGACAAACACCATTACTTACACTAAGCATGAAAGGCACAAGACTGTCATTGAAATGGATGTCATCTATGCATTCAAGAGGCAGGGAAAAATCCTCTACGAATTTGGTGGTTAACATCAAACTCAATTGTATTCACTTGTTTCATCTCTAGGATTTTATTTGTGCTCAAGTTCTAGTTCAATTTTGGGGAAGATATCTATGTTTCCTCACAAATATTGTACTATAATATTATGTGTTGTATGTACTTAATTATTTTAATGGATAGAGTGCGAGTATATATATATATATATATGCATGTTTTGTTTCTAAAAGGACCCAATTTCTCAACTGAAAAAGGGTTGTATTGGATTATATGCTATCTTATTATTGAAACTTGATAATGGATAACATAATCAAAGATAATTTTTTTTTAACAATAATATTACATAAGGTTAAATGAGATATTTAAATTAGATACCTTTGTATTTTGTGAAAGGCTATGGGAAATGTATTGTATGCCATTGATCAATGTATATCAACCACATTTAATGTGGTTGTGTTAGTTATGTATATTACAAATAGTTCCCCTTGTTCTTATAGAGTATCCATGTGTAGAAAGGGAGTACAAAGGGTGTCTGAATATGCTATTTACTCCAACAAAACCACTAGAGAAGAGATGTAATATTTTTATTACCTTTTGATTATTCTAGTTACATTAATTTGTCTTATTTAATGTACATCTTATTAATTACACGATATTGTTTAACGTGGCTAATTACTATTGACTAGTATTTGTAGATATTATCTCATATATTGATGATAGGCCTTCTCCCTAAGCCTAATGCAAAAATGGTTAAGGTCAATGAGTCACCTCAAGAACATAGACCTTGCATGTAGCAAAGACCATATCATGGATTTCACCACTTGATCATGGATCATTTGTGTACACTAATATCTAGCTTTGGGTTGGAACCAACTTGACCTTGAGTGACTATGCAGGATCTAGAACTTATAAAGATTTGTATGAGCCTTCCCTACTATATGACAATATTGACATGTTATATTCTTGATATCCTCATCTTACTTTAGAGGGTGATTGATAAGGACTGATGAGATTCAAGACATGCCCATCTATATTCTTCATCTATTTTAGATGATCAGACTTATGAATATGCTCCTCCACCATTTCATCACTCTCTTACACATACACCACTAGATGCATGAACTATTGATCAACCTACTACAAGGCTATTGATTTTATTGACAATATGATTCTATCAAGTCATATATATCCTTTTTGAGATCTATATCAGAGTGTAATTGCATTCTTATGTAGCAAAGGTATTGATGCCTCTAGATTTATTGGTGAACCTAGCATTAGTTGCTTTCTATATTGATTGTTGCAATGCATATTTGAATGGATATATTATTAAATACTATACACACAACACACCACACACACACACAATCAATATAGAATGGTGCTAACATGACTGGTTCACCAATAAAACAATAGAAGTCAATTAATGCTCCAGTTTTTTGTTGGTGAACCCTAGCATTAGATCACTGCCTATATTGATTGTTGCAAATGCGTATTTGGAATATATATATATATATTATATATATATATTTTATATATATTATAATATATAACCATAAGAACTGACCACTGGGTTATATAGTACCAGAAGAATCGACAACTGGGTTGTGCTCGTACTTGCATTACACATGGTTGATTATGATTGCTATCACTATATCTCTGGGGCCTATGACAATCATCCTATCTGTAAATCGAGTTACTCCTGGCGGGGATTTGAACCTTGGTTCTCTTATTTTCATATCACAGTGATCATCTTTTCATGACCTACCACCCCCTGCCCTGGGGTCTCTCTCTCTCTCTTCGATTCTAGTTGCTACCAATATACCTCTGGGGCCTATGACAATCCTCCTCTTTGTAAATCGCGTTACTCTTGGGGGGATTTGAAACTTGGTTCTCTTAGTTTCATATCACAATGATCACATTTCATGAGCTGCCACCCGTGCCCCTAGGGGGACTCTCTCTCCTTGTCTCTATATAT
>APFE030314343.1:485-55648 GCA_000404065.3 Pinus taeda | reverse complement strand
TCAACAATTCTAGGTTTTATTTGCACTTTCTTAATGTCGTTTATATTTAACATTTTGAGTTCATTCTTTATGTTTAATTTTAATCCTGATATTGTATAATGTAAGATATATTTATTCAGTAATCCTAAAATGTGAGTGGCTAAAACATATAATTCATTAAAAAAATTCATCCACCAAACCCAACTGTTGTAAATGAGTGAGTTTGGAAAAATAATATTTTTCCTTGATGTTTCGTAATCTCTTGACGAAATGTTGTTTGAATGTTTCCCATATTCTTGACTAAGCCTTTGAGTGTCACCACAGAAACCAATCACAATATGGGCCTCCTAGATGCAATGGGGTGACATTTATTTTGTCTTCCTCATTATACATTTGGTGTATCTCAAAATATTGCTTGAGTTTATTTATCCTCTTCTCATTCTTTTTATCCTCTTCCTCTTAAACAAAAAAGGGGTTTGAACAATTTATTATGGGAGTGAATCTTTTCTCATTCGTTGAAAGATGGACTACTAGTCTAATATTGCTACTAGAAAATAACTTTTGACCACGACTCAACAAAACAACTACTCTAATACCATTTGAACCAAACCTAGTGGTCCACCTCAGGAGAGCATCATGAATACATAAATAAATATATATTAAACTATAATTATTTATTATTAAGAATATATATCCAAGTCATTCCTCATTGAGTACAATATATGTACACGATACATTTGGTGGGTGATAGGCCATGTCTTTGGCAAGGGAATGATCTACCATTATTACACATTTAAAAATTACATAATAATGATTTTATGGCTATTATTATTCGATTTTGATTTATTACATAACAATGATTATATTATAACACCTTATTACATGATTATTATTTATTACAAAACAATCATTATATTTTGTCTTTTAGGTTTCTGCGAGTTTCATCATTATGTAGATTATCTTCCAGATACATCGTGTTAGGTTTCTTTTTAATTGATGTTTCAAAATAGCAACGATGTTTCACATCTTGAAGATGAACCACAGTTGCTGGTTCGAAACGTTGATTAAAAAGAAACCTAATGCGATGTATCCGGAAGATAATCTACATAATCATTATATTATAACCATACTTATATTAATATGCATCCCTATTTTGGAATTTGGGTTATATGATATATTTTTTTTAATAATAAATATTAGGTGGATGGCCAATATTTAATAAACATATAATATTCTTCATTGTAGTCAGAAATAGTGGGATGAGATTAAACTCAAAAAATAATCTTGATCATTTTTTTCATTTGACGTTTCATCTTTTTTTTTTTTTTTTTTAATTGTATATATTTCTAGTCGTGAATAGGTGCCTTGGTAGTTGCCATTTTCATTGCCACTTGAATAAGAAAAATGCGTCACAATGGAAAGGGTGGGAAAGGTTTGGGAAAGGGATGCTTCACCATGGAAATGGTAGGAATGGTTTTAGTAAAGGGAGGAGTGAAGAGGCATAGGAAGGGTATGGGGAATACCATTCAGAACATCACCAAGCATACCATTAGATGTTTTGTTAGGAGAGGAGTCATTAATCGTATCAATGGATTAATCTATGAAGAGAAAAAGGGAGTATTATAGATCTTTCTTGATAATATCATGACAAACACCATTACTTACACTAAGCATGAAAGGCACAAGACTGTCACTGAAATGGATGTCATCTATGCATTCAAGAGGCAGGGAAAAATCCTCTACGAATTTGGTGGTTAACATCAAACTCAATTGTATTCACTTGTTTCATCTCTAGGATTTTATTTGTGCTCAAGTTCTAGTTCAATTTTGGGGAAGATATCTATGTTTCCTCACAAATATTGTACTATAATATTATGTGTTGTATGTACTTAATTATTTTAATGGATAGAGTGCGAGTATATATATATATATATATGCATGTTTTGTTTCTAAAAGGACCCAATTTCTCAACTGAAAAAGGGTTGTATTGGATTATATGCTATCTTATTATTGAAACTTGATAATGGATAACATAATCAAAGATAATTTTTTTTTAACAATAATATTACATAAGGTTAAATGAGATATTTAAATTAGATACCTTTGTATTTTGTGAAAGGCTATGGGAAATGTATTGTATGCCATTGATCAATGTATATCAACCACATTTAATGTGGTTGTGTTAGTTATGTATATTACAAATAGTTCCCCTTGTTCTTATAGAGTATCCATGTGTAGAAAGGGAGTACAAAGGGTGTCTGAATATGCTATTTACTCCAACAAAACCACTAGAGAAGAGATGTAATATTTTTATTACCTTTTGATTATTCTAGTTACATTAATTTGTCTTATTTAATGTACATCTTATTAATTACACGATATTGTTTAACGTGGCTAATTACTATTGACTAGTATTTGTAGATATTATCTCATATATTGATGATAGGCCTTCTCCCTAAGCCTAATGCAAAAATGGTTAAGGTCAATGAGTCACCTCAAGAACATAGACCTTGCATGTAGCAAAGACCATATCATGGATTTCACCACTTGATCATGGATCAATTGTGTACACTAATATCTAGCTTTGGGTTGAAACCAACTTGACCTTGAGTGACTATGCAGGATCTAGAACTTATAAAGATTTGTATGAGCCTTCCCTACTATATGACAATATTGACATGTTATATTTTTGATATCCTCATCTTACTTTAGAGGGTGATTGATAAGGACTGATGAGATTCAAGACATGCCCATCTATATTCTTCATCTATTTTAGATGATCAGACTTATGAATATGCTCCTCCACCATTTCATCACTCTCTTACACATACACCACTAGATGCATGAACTATTGATCAACCTACTACAAGGCTATTGATTTTATTGACAATATGATTCTATCAAGTCATATATATCCTTTTTGAGATCTATATCAGAGTGTAATTGCATTCTTATGTAGCAAAGGTATTGATGCCTCTAGATTTATTGGTGAACCTAGCATTAGTTGCTTTCTATATTGATTGTTGCAATGCATATTTGAATGGATATATATTATATTACACCACACAACACCACACACACACACAATCATATAGAAGTTGACTAATGCTAGGTTCACCAATAAAACTATAGAAGTCAATTAATGCCTCCAGTTTGTTTGAAAACCTAGCATTCCGACTTCTAATATTGTTGTTTGCAATACATAATTTAATTATTATATATAATATAATATATAACCATAAGAACTGACCACTGGGTTATATAGTACCAGAAGAATCGACAACTGGGTTGTGCTCGTACTTGCATTACACATGGTTGATTATGATTGCTATCACTATATCTCTGGGGCCTATGACAATCATCCTATCTGTAAATCGAGTTACTCCTGGCGGGGATTTGAACCTTGGTTCTCTTATTTTCATATCACAGTGATCATCTTTTCATGACCTACCACCCCCTGCCCTGGGGTCTCTCTCTCTCTCTTCGATTCTAGTTGCTACCAATATACCTCTGGGGCCTATGACAATCCTCCTCTTTGTAAATCGCGTTACTCTTGGGGGGATTTGAAACTTGGTTCTCTTAGTTTCATATCACAATGATCACATTTCATGAGCTGCCACCCGTGCCCCTAGGGGGACTCTCTCTCCTTGTCTCTATATATAAAAAATATAAAAATATCAATTGATTAATATAAAAAATATAAAATATCATTTTTTAATTAATATATATATATATATATATATATATAAATATATATATATTAATTATTATTATTATTATT
This sequence comes from Pinus taeda, assembly GCA_000404065.3. Taxonomy (NCBI): domain Eukaryota; kingdom Viridiplantae; phylum Streptophyta; class Pinopsida; order Pinales; family Pinaceae; genus Pinus; species Pinus taeda. The sequence continues at coordinate 51,888 of APFE030314343.1, read as the reverse complement.
ATTTTCTTTCCGTGGTTCGAAAAAAAAGAGTAGAGTAAGGCACATAATAAGAACGCATTGAAAAAATGAGACTTTTTTTATTATTATTCAATATATATTTTTTTAAAACAAAATAAACTTTACGGGGACGCCAGCATAAGAATGTAATGGAGTGTTTTGAACAAATAAATCAATGGAGCATTTGGAAATAGAAGCAACAATACCATATATTATTAAAAAAAAAAAAACATAGTTTTTAATATATATTTTTGTGCAGCTTACTCGAAGTGCTTCTTCCGATGCATCTAATTTAAACCTAAGAACCAAACTGTACATCATAAAATAAATTATGAAATTGAATATCATTTCTTTTCAGGATTTCAATCACTCTAACCAAAATTGGTGTTGGATGACGACCTTGTTTGTAGTGATCTACAATGTTGCCACCTTATCCCATGGCTTTTTTTGGGTGATTAAAAGAAAACATTGTACATTATCATTTTTAGTTATGTGGAAACCATGCCTCCTCATGTGGCAAGAGGCTAGGTAAAATTTTAAAAATTACTCTAAATTTTCTTTTTTTATTTATTTTTATAAATTTGTGTTTGTGCACTTGTATCGTTCAACTCTTATTGGAAAAAATATCCGTGCACCCTTTTATACAAGGAGCACAACCATGGTGCGTCCTATTTAAAATGGGAAGCAATGGAGCACAACCAAGGTGTGTCTTGTTTAAAATGGGAAGCAATGCCATATGATGCATCTTTTGTGTGCCATTTCACACTGCACCGATTAACATTTTCATGTTATAAATTTTCAAGACAATGTGACATATATTAATGCTCCACATAGGATGGAGCACCAACTACAACACAGTGTAAGAAAAATGAAACGATCAAATTAAAAAATTACTAAATTTAAAAATATAACTCCAATGTGTTAATTTGATTCAAGGGCAGTGCACCATAGTTTGAAGAACACCATAACTCTAGTGATGTGCCAATTCACATGCCCTATTGAAGCATTGCATTTATACATGCACACCAGTGCTCTTCTCATAATGGAGCATCGATTTGGATGCCATGCAACACCGATGCTCTTTGTATAATGGAGCACAAATTTGGATGCCATGCAACACCGGTACCAAATTAAGAATTTGGATGCCATGCAACACCGGTACCGGTGACAAATTATTATTTTTTACAATTAAACAATATCATATCGGTGTTATGGTTATAAATTAGTGCTGTTGGGCCATCTATTAGGATGGATCATTATAATGATGTCGAGGCACCACATTTCGTGGAGCACCATAACTTTACTGGTGCATCGACTTATAGTTCATGTCAATGCGTTATATAAATGTATACGCACTAGCCCTCCTCATATAATGGAGCAACAATTATGATGCCATGAAACAATGTTGAAAAATTAAAAATTAAATGATCAAATTAGAAATTTTATAATTTAAACATTATTGCACAAGTGCTATATTTAGAAATTAGCGCACCAGGGTGCCTATTAAGATAGAGGCCTGGTGCCTATTAAGATAGAGCATCGTTAGGGTGCTAGTGCATCATAGCTCTAATCACACAATAAATCTCTAGTGTGGTAGTTTACATATAGCACAATTACATGGTACTCCTTTATTAGCATATAGGGCATCAGATTTCGGGCGTAAGTGATATTTTTGTTGCACTACTGATGGTGCATATAGATTAATTTAGATGCATCTTCTACTGAATTACATACTTTTTGAAAAAATAAATTATTTTTAGTTTTTGATAAATATAACATCGTCGTATATGTATTTTTTTTTTTTCAATTTCATAGATATATATATAAAGGAATATACAAGTAAAAGAGCACGAGAAACAACACCATGTTGACATGTACACCTCTGTAGGAATTGTATGTGAATCAAAGACAATGACTATGAGCAGAAGAGCATGAGCAGCAACAACAAGTCAACATGTACACATTTGTAGGAATTATATGTGAATCAAAGATAATGACTATGAGTAGACAAGAAGGAGCAACAACAACAGGTCGACATGTACACCTTTGTACATGAGTGGGAGGCTTAGGAGGGGGAGAGGGAGAGGATCACTCACGTTATTAAAACTTAGATACATCTCCTTTTGAGGAATGTTGGATTTCCTAAGTTTTATGGGGAGGCTACATCCTTTCTGCGGAACTCCCCACACTTACAACAATTAATCCATTGGTGGGATCATAAGAGGAAGGCATTTAGGGCCAGTCCCAACCAACATGTGAAGAACTAATGTTACTATAAAGGCTTTCAATTAGTGACTCATGATGTAGTGGAAATTGAATAGGTGGTTTATTCAACCATGCTTGGTATGCTTTTCTCCTAGTTGTGCCTTTTTAACATCAAGATTTTAATTTGACATTGTAGTGGGGTGTAGCAATAAATGGTAGATAGGTTTCCCATCATCAAAATTATAATGATAAATATATTGAACATTACATCAATAATATTAGTAACATGATACATTTTGTTATATGTTCAAGCATAATACGAAATGTTTATTAGAATCATGTATATTTTTTCTTAATTATAAACATCGAACCACTTTATAAAATAGATTTCAAATTCAGTGGTACATTTACATAGTTCCATTGAAAAATCAATTCATAACTAGGGTGTCATAAATGAGATTCAATCCATGGTGTAGCACGATTGAACCACTTTGGTTACTCAAAGATGTCATGCTACAATTGGTAAGGTACAATGGTTATCCATTTTTTTCAAACATCTATTTGTAATGTCTTTCTCTTGATAGGAACTTGTGGTATTTTTGCATTGGTGGAATATCTTGCACATCCAAATTGATTATGAATCATGATGTTTCGAAATTTAATGAATAAGTTTTTAAATGGACGTGTATAAATAACACAAATTCATTGAGATAAATGAATCATAAAAAAAATCTAGACTTACTACAAATGACGCGAGAGAACTTGAAGAACTTGCAATGATTTTCTGAGTTAATGTCCTTATGGTGAGCCACACTTGCTATCTCAAAACGTCAACTAAAAATCATATTGTGATGGGTTTAGAAATATCAAATCAAACTTGCAATGATTTGAAATAAGCTTGAATTTGAATAATTGGCCATTTGACATTATACATCCCCCCCATTTGAGCCAAAATCATCACTAATCGATGAATTTGTCTTGAATGAAACTTTGGGAAGCATAGAAGAATCTAACCTCAAAATGAGTATCCAAGGGCTTGTAAATATTGTGATGTGCTTAATTACTTAATACTATATCGATTCTTATTTATATAACAAACGCACAAGTGCATCACGTAACTAAAAAATGCTAGAGTTTGGGCTCCATTTTTTCTTCTGCTAAGCAAAAGATTCACAATTAAATTTTTGTGGAGGTTTATATTTGCATTTTGTCATTTAAATTCCATAGTAGTGTGTTTTAATGTTTAGTAAGCATTGATATATTTGTAATGTAAATGAATACTTATAAAATGAGTTAAGAAAAAAACGTACTTCTATATCATTAATGAGACATAATATACCAAAACAAAAAACAAAAAAATATTTTTACATACATTTGTGTTTATAAATTAAAATAATAACTCTTATCTCATTGTTTTGCTAAATTTTGGAGGGGATATATTATAAAAGAAATTTACTAGTGAATACTTTAGAGTGGATAAATTTATGAAGAAGAAAATTTGTAAGGAAACATTGTAGGTCACATATGAATTCACAGAGAAAAAATTCTAGGTATGTGATTTCATTCTATTGATCATGTCAATATTTTTTGTGTTTATTTTAAATAATCTTCTATTCATTTTAAAAAAGATAGAAGAAAATTTCATTTTTTTAGAATCTAAGTTTATAAAAGAAACCCTAATCCTTATTTCATTTTTTTCCAAAATTTAGAAAAGAGACTTGCGTTGCAAAAAGAATTTACCAACAAAGACTTTAGAGTGGGAAAATTGAAGAGCCAAATTTGTGAGAGATCATTGTGGGTCACATACAAAATATATAGATATTTTTTGTTAGGTATGTGACTTCATTTCCTCGATCAATTCAATCTTTGCTCTATTTCATTCAAAATTTTCAATGGATTCTAAAAAGCAATAGAAGGGTTTCATAGTTACCTCCAATATTGAATTTTTCTAGTATTTTTAATAGGATTTTATAGAGCTTTTAGTTGTATACGGGTCATTTGGTATTTGTTACAATTGGAACACTTCTTGCATTGGATCTAAAAGGATCCAAAATGACCATGTTATTGTCATGTTTTTTCTAAACATATGATTTCATAGTCATCAATCTGCACAATACAATAAATGTGAACTTGTGCATATCCTTAATCAAGCAATATCACTCACGTAAAAATTTAGTCGACAAGCTTTATAAGGATTTGCGTTAATATAAAAATTTGAAAACAAAAAAATTCCCAATGTGCAAGTGAATGCTATTCCGATACCTATGCATACTATGTTATCATGCACACCATTATTTGATTTCAGAAGAAATTTTGATAGCGCTTATATTTGATGTTTCTTTCTCTCTCTCTCTTTTTTCTAATATAGGGTTTAAATTAATGATGTGTATTGGTTATTGCATGTCATGCACAAAAAAAACTTGGCAATATTGTTCACAATAAGAGTACAAATGAGCATAAATCTTGCTCAAAATGTAATCAATATAAACAAATATTCTAGTTTTTACTAAAAATGATTTTCTTAACATTAATTATTAACATGTCCTAAACACACAATTTTACACTTTTATTAATCTTGTGGAGGGATTAATAGTGAGAGAATAAAATTCTATCACAAGAGGATACAAATTATGAAGGATGTAAATGATGATTAATTAGGTCTGAGTTCATATGGAGTGGTGTTGGAAGTTAATGAGAGGTGTGATTTTTTTACAAAACTATGAGAGATATAATGGAAAGAACATATATATGTACTTTCCACGTACAATAAATTTTTTTCCAAAGGAGACACATGAGACTTTCTTTAGAAAATACTTATAATAACAAAGAAATCATTTAAAAATATTATCACTAAATATGTTTTTTCAATATTATATCCCAAAAATTTCCCCGATCGGGGTGCAAGCTGGATGCACTAGGATAATTGGCATGTTTAATGTGATGGAGGGAAAGGTAGGAATATGAATTTACACCAACCCTCGCACACTTGAGCCATATGGAGAGGTGGCATCATGCATGCATAACATTTATGGTACAGGGGAAGGTGACAGGACCTCCTTCGAGCTGGGGTTTTATGATGGCAATTACTCAACAGTGATCCACAATTTTCATGCTCTAAGAAGGATATGGTAACAAGTTTGTTGGCTAATCGATGTGGGATTGACATGGAGCTCCAAATGGTTCGCCAACTAGGTGTAGACGACCTCCTTCCCTCAACGGTCTCTCTCAACAGGTATGTTTATTTTTTAGGCTTCTATTGCACCACCTCCCCTATTCATCAGTTTCTCTTCTTTTTCACTGGAGAAGTATTTATATATTGATTTCTAGCATCTACTGGAAGCTCACTCATAGTTGTTGGAAGGAAACAATGTGTTTTTATGATGATCTGTTTCAAGACTACACTATTATTTTTGTATATTTCAGAATCTTGCTATCTCATATGGGGATGTATTGGGGTTTACATGTCTGGAAATTTATCTCTGTCTCATACATGGCTTCCTATGGTAATTAACTTGACTTCTCACTAGTTTTTAAGGTCAATAATTACTGCATTCTCCCACTCTCAGTTTGTCTTAGTCTCTCTCTTTATCTTATCCTAAGTCGACTTGAGGAGCCCTAGTTGATTATATTTGAACTTTGGGGCCAGGTCCAAAGAATTTTCCACAGAAATTATTGGGTAACTCGTCTTTATGCTCACTTCTATCTATATTCATGCATGATATCCTTATAGGTTCTTTTGTTATGAGACTTTAAGGTATTAATTATATCTATGCATTGTCATGACATATAATTAAATACGCATCAAAATAAAGTATAGAGTGGATCCAACAAAAAATAATTTGAGAGATAAATGCAACATGCTTTTGAAAGAATATGTATTGTCTACGAATCACTCACTACTATGGTACACTTCCTGATTTATGTAGTGATTGTAACACCCTCGTCCCACATCTACCCAAGTAACCGACTAACCTGGGTAAACATGTGACGAGAGGCTACTATTATATGATTCAACCTCACAGGTGACCTTAAGGAAATGGAGTCAACAAAAACACATCATAAAGACCTTCCACATCAGCTACAGGACCCTTGAGAACCATCCCAACACTTTTGGTAACCAACCCCTGGGTCCCACTAAGGTTTTAGACCTCTTGACCTCTGGAAGCTCCCATGCTATGGGCTTGATAGTGTTCAGGAGGCTCTGGATGCTCTCATGAAAAGGCATGCCAAAGCCAAGTGACTACTTTTCTCATTGCTATGCCAGCATCCCGTGTATTTGAGCCACTTTTTCAGGCCCAATGCCCATGTCACTGCCTAGAATTGAATGACACCTTCAGAACAAAAAGATAACAATGAAACAATGATGCAAATGAAAATACTTGAAAAAACCCTTGACTAGAACCCTACTAGCCATGACATGAATTTCTTCAAACATATCACAAATATGTAATCTATGGGTGTAAACACCATATCTAATCATAATGGTCTTGTACGCATATGAGAATCACTAGGAAGCATTGATGCCTTAACACATTAGTTGCAATTTCATCCATTTGGTCATAGATACATTGTTCATTCATTTACAAGTAAAATATTGTCATAAAACATATACATAACCAACATAATAGCAACAAAACTACAAAGGAAATCGCATCCATATGATCCACATATAAACCAATATAATACTCATAGAAATACAAGGAGAAATAACCTCATATTGGTGATGCAAAACCAAAACCCGGGATGGGACTACCACATTCCACCTGACCGTAGAATGGCTGAGTGAAATCTCTCTTCAACCATTCACCCTCGTGCCATATTCCAAGCATGAATGTTGGATCTCATAAAACACATCAATCCAAAACCATCCAGGGCTTCCAGAGGCCAACCACCTCAACCCATCAAACAATAGTTCCACCTCATAGTCAGACATCACTAAACCATCATCAAATTGGTCTCTATCCAAGCCTTCCAAGGCTCTAGAGTGTTTGCTCCAACTAAGGCTCCTGGACTAGTAACTCAACCCACAGCTTATACTGGGCTCCATAGCATTTGTCCAACCAAGGCTCCAAGAACTAGTAACTCAACCCAAGCTAAGGAAACATGAGAGCCAACCAAAATAAAATAAGGAAATAAATCCACAATCACCATGGCTATCCAGGGAATGGCAAGGCTATGAAAATCCACTGTCAATCTAGGCAATCCTCCATGCTAGTGAAATATCATGACCAATAAACCACATGCATATTCCATGCATGCCAAAACTAGTGAGGAAAAAAATCCTCCATGCCAATGAAATATCATGACTAATAAACCACATGCATATGCCATGCATGCCAAAACTATTGAGGAAAACATACATGCAACTCGGTACTTGCAATCCAAACCTTCTATAGTTGACGATCCCAATGTCCTGTTGCACTTTCCTGCTATTCCTTTTCCTTCTTTCTCCAAAACTCCAAGTATGCCACACCCTCCAAGAGTGCTCCAAGAAAAATGTAAGTGTCCAAGAGTGAGAGAGAAAGAATAATGAGAGAGCTCCAAAAACTAAACTGACAAAAGGTTACAAACTAATCCTTAGAAGCTTTGTTATCAATTAGGCCTTTATTTTCTTCATTTCCATTATTTTCCATAATTTTCCTCCTCACATGAAACCTGTGACCTTTCACCTTCCTTTTCTCCCAATTTCCATTTTTTCATAAATAAATGTGCCAAAAATTCCATTTTTCCTTTCCAATGTCTTAGCCATTGCCTTTGCTAATTTCTGTAGCCATTAATAAACCAATGAACACCCACACTAGGATGCCCAGCCCAAAATTTAGTTTGGAATAAGTGTCCCATCAAATGTGGTTATTATTTTTCCTTTTATTAACTTTTATTACATGGAATTTTCACCAAGGCTATTACAACAATGTAAATTCTACTATATAAATGTAGATATTCTTGTTACCCTTTGTTTCTCTATTCTTAAATGGAGCATGGTTAGATTGCAGGGTGCCAAGGAGTGCTCCCAAATGTGAGATGAGGTGTCTTGGGAAACATTGTCATCATAATAAATGTAATGAAAATATCACATGCTATGTGATGTTACAACCAAGAAGGTGCTGGAAAATTGAGAAGGAGATGATCTATGTCATCTTAGTAGCATGACATGCCATGTGATGGGTGCACATGGGCTGAGCGACTGAACAAAGGCATGTTGGTCGAGGGAGTGGAAGGACATGGCAGGGACATGTTGACACACCGAGTGGTTGATTTGGGTGTTTTGGCAGAGTGATGAGTCAACCTAGCCTAAGGTGCCCAACACATGAGGGTGGGAAAACCTAAAATTGAACGAAGGATGAGCGAAAGAGTTGGGGGAACAACCTGTATAAGTAAATGAACCACACAATGAAGAATGAAGAGAACTTAGATGAATTGAATTTGTGTGTAAAAGAATTGGAACAGGTTTGAAATATGGATGGAGACGTGAGGGAGCTAAGATGATTGAACTTGGGCCTACGTTAGTGCATAACTGAGGTGGAATAGAAAAACAACTGAGATGACCTGTAGGGTAGCAGTGACGTGCGATAGGGTCTTAGGTTACCCAAGTTGGATCCTAGTGTTTGGTAAAGGTATTTTGATGATTCACTCTGAGATTCCTTGGATATGCAATCTTGTGAATCAAGCCTTTGTCTTGGGGGATATTTTGTACTTGTGATTTTGATAAAATTAAAAGGTTGGATGGAAATTCCTTATGAAATGGTGCATGTTTATGATGATATTAATATTCTTTTAATTTATTGCATATAATTCCCATGATCTATTAATGGATGAAGTTAACTGAAGTAGAAGTGACAATATTATTACTGCTATATACTGATGAAATTCCTCACTTTAATATAATATAGATATTGACACAGGTAATATATTGTGAGGTTTCGTATGGGTGGATTAATATTGTGCTACATTAGGAAGTTATGAAGGACATCATTGCCACACATTCATGGGGTCATGGTGTGCCCACATGGTGTCTTGTGATCTTAAGAGGACCTAGGGTCATGACAGGTGGTATCAGAGGAACCATGCAAGTGGAAGTTGAGCAATTCAATAGTGCCATGAAGATGGAGATGTGTAAGTTGAGATGTATGTATGGTTTTTGTGGTTCATGTTCATTTGAAGATTATATTAAGAGGATAGGTTCCTTGGGGAAGGAACAAGATAACCAGAGGCACAAGTTGTGCTTTGTAAATATGGCAATTAACAAGAAGGCAATATTTGCACTTTTTAACATAGGTGCCTCGCATAATCTCTTGAGAGAAAGTTTCGCATAACATCTTGGGTTGAAAGTAACCGTGAGTAGGAAAATAATGAAAGAAATCAACTCCAAGGTGAAGACAGTGATAGGATTGGTGGCAGATGTGCTGGTCTAGATTCATGGTTGGTAGGTACTTTTGAATTTCATAGTTATTCCGATGATGATTTTGAGGTGATATTGGCACAGGATTTCCTGAGAGGAATTCAGGTGGTTTTAATACCATGGATGGACTGACTCATTATCTTGAATGAAAATAAGACATGGTTTGTGCATACAACTACATGAGAACAATAGAAGGAGTGAATGTAAATTGTGTTTGCACTGAGCATGAACAAAGAAATATGAAAGGTGGATGCATAAATATATGCAAGAATGACCAAGGAAGTGGTAGATGATGGAGTGGGATGCCTATTCCACTAGCAATTTTTAAGTTACTAGACCATTACATTGAGCTTGATCCTAGTGCTCCATCAAGAGAGTAGTGGAACATCACATTGAGGTTGAGCCTGGTGCTCCATCACTAGCACTGGATCCTTAGATGTTGTTGAGATAGGAGTTGGATGAGTTGAAGTGTTAATTGACAGAGCTAGTTGATGTATGATTTATTCATCCTTCTCGATCCCCTTATGATGCTCTCATACTGTTTGAAAAGAATAAGGGTACAAATGAGCTAAGGATGTGTATTGACTATCACACATTGAACAAGCATACCATGAAGAATCAATACCCCCTTCCACTAGTAGCAAATTGTTTTGAAAAGTTCGCCAAGGCCAGAGTGTTCATGAAGCTGGATTTGAGATAGGGTTAATATCAGGTTTGAATTTGTAGAGGGTGATGAGGAAAATACAACCATGGTAGTAAGGTATGAAAATTATGAATTCCTAGTTATGCCTTTTGGTTTGTGCAATGCTCCTATGACATTTTTAACCCTGATGAATGAGGTTCTACATTCGTTCTTGGATAAGTTTGTCATGGTATACTTTGATGATATCATAGTGTTTAAAAATGATTTTGAAGAACATAAGAGACATTTGGCACAAGTATTTAAGGCACTTAGGCAACATTAGTTGTACTTAAAGATGATAAAGTTTATGTTCACCCAAAGGAGATACCATTTATAGGTCATTGGTTTGGCCAGGGATGTATTCACATGGACTCTTAGAAAATAAAGGCAATAGTAGATTGAGACAAGCCTCATTGTGTGCATGATGAGAGGGTATTCACTAAGATGACCAATTACCAAGAGAAGTTTGTGGAGGGATATTTAAAGATAACCTCCCCATTGAAAGACGTACCAAAGAAGGAGAAAACATGGAAGTGGATAGATAAGTATAGAGTTACATTTGAAGAAATAAATCATTGGATTGTGAAAACTTTTGTATTAAAACTTCAATATTATAAGAGATCGTTTGAGGTGTAGAAAAATGTGTTTGATTTTTCCATTGGAGGAGTTTTGATGTAGGATGGTCACCCCATAACTTTCAAGAGTAGGAAGTTATAGGATCAAGAGAGAAGGTATCCCATTCATGAGACAAAGATGACAACAATAATGCATTGTCTTTAGGTGTGGAGACACTATCTTTTGGGGAAGCCATTTGTGGTGAAGACACATAACATCAATATGAGATACTTTGCTATACAACAAAATTTGTCACTGAAACAGACTCGATGGAAATAATTTCTAGTTGAGTTTGACATGAAGATTGAGTATAGGGGAAACTTAATGTGGTCAAGGATGCCTTAAGAAGAAAGGAATAGATGGTAGGGATTGAGGAATAGGAGAAGAAATTTCCTACCCTAAGTGAGATTTGGATTTAGTTTATTGAAGAGTTGCAAAGAATAATTCATGGTGGAATGCATAACAACAATATAACAAAAAACATAATGAAGTAGGTGAAGGAAGGGATGATGAGGAAATTCCTATTGTAGGATGATCTCTTATTTTATGGATCTTGAATCTATGTGCAAAACGTAGGTGGACATAGGAGGGAACTCTTGAAATAGTGTCACGACTTTCCTTGGGCTGGCCACCTAGAAAAATGAAGAACACTGGTGTTATTGGAGAGAGGTTACTTTTGGGGAAGCATGAGTGTGATGTGGAGGAGTATGTGTAGAATTAAATTATTGTTTTCATGTTGGTGTTTCCATTTATGTCACTTGATGTATGCCATGTATCCATGAGTCTTATGTCACGTATTGAGTCCTATATAGGTCTTTCAAAAGGTTTTAATGATGTCAAATTGATTATGGAATGATCTAGGGGATTAGTAAAGTGCTCAAAATTCAAAGTGTTCAAAAGTTCTCCAAACTAGTGCCAAAGTGTAGATATCACTAACCTAAATCTAGCGGAACTTGAATTTCTCAAAATCAATATCGTATGCTCCCGATATTGCATTCTGATCGTATCCCCAAACATGCAAAATTTTTACAGGTTGGATGCATGACTGCTGACTAGGCAGTCCGTACATTGATTGGATAGGGTGAATGGGCAAGTTGAATGTACCTCATAGGCCAATGATAGACTTCCAAGTGGCCTCACTTGATTGGTCGTATTTGGCAAGTTCTAATTGGTTGATGGAATTTCTTTGGACTAATGATTAGGTGCCACGTGGCCGAATCACAGGTTACCACGTGGCACCTTGAGGTGGCACAAAATTTGGTTGAGGTTTGAACAGGCCTCCACATGATTCAAATGAGTGACCTCAAATTTACAAGTCAAGTGCCTTACCACTAGGCAACGAGTGTTACTTAATAGCCATGGCAACAAAGTTTTATTTAAAAATTTGATGTTGAAGTGTTGGGGAATGGGGCCAGGGCTAAGCTTTGAGCCCTGGTCACCTTATCGCCCACATGACCGCAGGAAGAAGGTAGCTGAGGGCTCGAGCTTAGCCCCAACCCAAGGTTCTGGGACCCTCATGTAACCACAACTAGCAAAGGTATGGTGCTTTCTGACAAGGGGCTTGGGAATAGGCCTAGGTCAAGGTCCTATGGATATAGGTGGAACTTGAGGCAGAGTCAGAGTGGGGAGCTTGGTGATAGGTGTGAGGAGGGGTCCAACCCCAGGGTCGTATGTCGACCACATGACCACAGGCAGAATTTATGGAGAGACGACGGGAAGAGGACTTAGGTGTAGCCCTAGGCTTCGGTCTCATGGACACCACATGATTGAGGCCCAAGTGCTTTAATGCCAACAAAGAGGGGAGATCAATGATATCTCCAAGTCTAGGTCATATAAAATTGCACATAACCTTGGCGGAGGGTGCAAAGGTTAGGCACCAACCCAAGCACAACCTAAGCCATATGACCTTTCATGTGACCCAATGTGTGGTAAGAACGAGGGCTCCAATGTTTAGGGCAGGCCATTAGCTTGAACCTCAGCCTTGTGGGGCACCAAATGACCACAACCTCAAACCTTAAGGGGCTAAGCCGATGGGGGTGAGCCGTTGGTCCTGATCCTCGGCCATATGGCCCAAATTTTCTGCCAGAGACTATTATTGTGCATTTAAAGGAGGCGACAAATTTCACTTGAAACGATGTGAATCTCGCTAGTGCCAGGTGAAATTGTCACTTTGCGGTTCCATAAAAGATACAATTCATAGGACAGTTAGTAGTGTAGTCTAGTTTGTAGAAAATTTAGTAGAAAAACTTCTCTAGAGCATACCTTTTTTAGTTTTTGGCCAAATTGAGCCCAATAAGAGCCCAACTGAGGGTTTTTTATTGCTCTGGAGCCATTGGAGACACATTTTTTACATTCTAAGCACTGTAAATCCATGTAAACACAAATTTTAGTACTTAATGAAAGAGGCCCAACATTGGAAGCTCAACCAAGAGATGTAGCCCAGGAGTGGGGTGATATCCTTTATCATTTTTGCCATCTTGTCTTTATGATATGGTATACTTGTCTCTATTTTTATGCTATTAACTAAGTTTTTAAAGCCATAATTTTATGTACTTTTGCAAAGTGATCCATTACCTAAAAGACATAAAATTTTACTTGAAAATTTTTCCATCACCTTCAAGTTTTCATAATAGATTATGGGAGGCTTTCACGATGTATCTAGCTCACTCCTGAAACTGAGCTACAAGTTTGATGTCAATATATGCATGTCCTATTATAGTTGTTGGGATTTAGACCTACATAGAGTGGTTGTAGGTTCTTAGCCACTAGGAGGTCAATGGAAAGGGAGTGGCTTTAGTTGTTGGGAGCTAGTAGTAATCCTAGTGCCTGTGCCTGTAGGTGATTTTCCCTTGGATTATGCATGCACCTCACGTGTTTTATTGGATTTTTCCGATGGTTTTTGTTCAAGGATTTTGTTAAAAAGTTCGAAAAATTTTAATCAACTTCTAGAAGTTGGTTAAAGTGAAGAATATATCTAATTAAGTGAAATTAATGGCAAGCTCAAGTCAAGGAGAATGGTCCAAACCAATTCTGGAGTATGAAAAGAGTTGTTGAGTGCTCCATCACTTTGTGCATTTACTGATTTAACCATTTCAAAAAATTACAATTAGGAGAAGGCTATGAGAATGTTTGGTTGGTTGTTTTATGAGTGCGAGGGTGTGTCGTTGAGAGGGAATTGAGAGAGAAGTAATGTGGTTGTAGAAACCCACACAAAATATCAAAAATAAATCAAAATTGAGAGAGAAGTAATGTGGTTTTAGCAACCTACACAAAATATCAAAAATAAATCAGAGTGTTGTATGCAAGTAGCAATGATCAAAATTAATCTGAAGATGCAGGGGTTGAAGTCCATCATAGAAGATGTTATGTTTTGATTTACTTTACACTACAGTTGATGGTTAGATGGATTAGGAGAATGACACATTGAGAGGGAATATTATATATCAAATGTAAATCAATGTTTGCTGTGTAGGTCCCAAACAATATTATATGGATGTAGCAATTATTAGTTTTGAGGACAAATTGCACATGATTGTGTGATCGAGAGAGGACTTGCTTTATAGTTTTGTTGCTGTTGATTTATTTGAGTTTGTGCCACAAATATAACTTCTTTGATGATTGGGTTCCTAGTTTGAAATATTTTTAAAAGTGGCCCTAGAGAGTTTCAGGGGTGGTGACTCCTTGCTGCTGGTGGCTAGCTAAATTATTTTAGGGGTGGTGGCTCCTTGTGGGTGGTGACAGGCTAACTTATTTCAAAGGTAGTGGCTCCTTGCTAGTGGTGGTTAGCTAAAATGTTATAGGGGTGGTGGCTCCTTTCTTGTATTGGACAACTAAACTTTGTATGAGACTATTTTTGATTAATAGAAGATGTAGAGCAGCACAACAATAGCATAGTGGTTTTTGTTCTTTTAGGGTTTCTACAAGAAATATCTCGTGTCTCAATGTGCATGCTTGTTTTGATTTGTTTCATGATTTTTATGTGTTGAGTTTATATTGCTTTTGTATTTAGTTCTACTGATGTTATGTATGTGTGTTGCTATTTAGTAAAACAACAAAAACGAATTAAAATTATATAAGGATTATCACTACTGATTCACCCCCCACCTCTTAAGTAATGATCTACATTTCTGACAATTATTTTCCAATAGGATAAGTTTGACATTGGAGGACATGCATTATTGTTATACCCTTTACCAATTCCATAGAGGCCTTGGGAAAGTGTCTTGATGGAATTCATCTCATAGTTGTTGGCGGTGAAAAGGTATAATGGGGTGTTGGTCACTGTGGATTGATTCTCTAAGTATGCCATATTGTTACCTACGAAGGTAACATGTAGTTCAAAGGAGGTAGAAAAGAAGTTTTTCCAAAAGTTTTTCCCAACACATGAAGAGGATCTGACTCACACTTGAACGAAATATGACTAAATGAATTGGGGGCATGACTCGTATAAGTAAAGGAGCCACATGATGAAGAAGGGAAGGAATTTGGATTAACCAAAGTCATGCATAGAAGACTTGGAACATGTACGAAAGATAGATAGAGACATTAGGGATCCAAGATGAGTGAACTAGGGCTTGCGGTAGCACTAACCCGAGTTGGCTTAGCAAATCAGCTAAGATGACCCGTAGGGTAGTAGTGACTTGTAACAGGGTACTCGGTGACCCGAGTGGGCTCTAAGGGTTGGGTAAAAGCATTTTGATGATTTCCTTCAAGATTTATTGACTACGTAATCTTGTGAACAGAGCCTTTGTCTTAAAGGATATTTTATACTTGTGATTTTAATAAAAGCAGAAGGCCAAAGGGTTGTTCCTTATGAAATGGTGCATGTGTATGATGATGTTAATATTCTTTTAATGTCTTGAATATAGTGCTCATGATCTATTGATGAATTAAGTTAATTGAAGTGGAAGTGACAATATTATTACTAATATATATTGAAAATATTCCATATTTTAATATAATATGGAGATTGACATGGGTAATATATTATGAGGTGTAGTCTGGGTGTATTAACATTGTGCTACACTAGGCATTTGTGAAATTCATTAGTGCCACACGGTCCAAGATTGTGGTGCACCCACATGATGACTTGTGGTCGTAGGAGGCCCTGGGGTTGTGACAAACATAAACAGAAAAAACATAAAAAGCAAGTCGATTATCAAAATTTTAAGGTTAAGTAACCCCAAATACAATGTCGCTTACAAGTGATGAAGGAATGAGGCATGCACATAACTTGAGTTAAGAAAATAATTTAAGTGATGATTGACAATCAATATAATTGGATGTTACCACAAGTTGAAAGTTTGGAATATTTCTTTTTGAAAAACATTGATTTTGTTTAATGTACTACATGAAATATTGTCCTAATTATAGGAGGACAAGTTATAATGACTAGAACAACTACATATTGGCAGTTTCTTTAATACATTAGATATATTGTTTGAATTGGATGTGGATAGGCTACGAATAAGTGTAACGATTACATATTGGTTATATTTTGATTACTGTATATGTTTACATTGTCCATTTTGTATGAATTTGGGTCTCTTATTTATATATAATAAAATGGGTTTCTTATATTATTGCATTGTCTAGTGTTTAATTGCTAACTAATTAATATATGGATGATTTAGATTGTTACAAATAATAAAGTTGTATTCCATTGGATAATGCATGAATGCAATCATTATATCAAAACACAAAATTTAACATATAAAAATCAATATTATTATAAAATTATTCAATTTTGAGATCATTAATTGAAAAATGGTAAAAAGACAATTAATTAAAATATATACATAATACATATTAGTGTTTGTATTATTTTGAATTCACTCAACATTGTCTGCCATAAAATAAACATCAACACATTTTAATGAGTAACATGCCTCGATGCCTAATATTCAAAATACCACACCGATGATTAAAAATGCGAAAGCACTTTTATGTTAAATGAAATACACATGATTATACTTATCAATTTAAAATGTTATGGTGTGGATAATTTCAATACATATTGGTGCAATAAATATACATATGAACTAATGCCTAGTAATGGAGAAAAGCTTCAACATTTCACCTCAAATATTCTAAATTTCACATCCCTCTAGTGTAATATAGACATTGGTGTGCCATATAAAACAACCTAGGGGATAATATCAGTAATTGCATCGGTGTATCCTATAAAAATGGAATCAATGCCTCATATAAAAGGACACAACTAATGCGTAATGTGTTTATAAGATTGAGTGTATTTATTTTTGGGTGTGGCCTCATGATTTTTAATAATATATGTGACGATGCATTTATCTATACTACAAGCATTGAAAAAAATATTCAGAAAAACCTTTCCTTACTGATTTTTTTAGTTATAATGAACATCCTTTTAAACTGCCACAAAATCCTTTGCTATGAAGGTTGTACTAGGGTTTTTTTATTTTTGAAATTTTGGCCAACCTTGTAACACTAACATCCTTCACAAAAATATCTACTACAAGGTGTTTTCCTTGTAGATTTTTTTGAGGTCAATGAAATTGCAATAATTAGAGCTAACTCTAGTAACCTATAGAGTTGATCTTTTAAATTATCAATGGAAATATAGGATGAAACTCATTAATAGTATGGAATTTCCATATATACGTTTTTCCTAAATGAACATTACAAATTTGAGTAGGGAAACATCATCAAATACCTCATCTTTGAAAGGCATGATGCTTTAGGACATGTGGCATTTTTGACTTATGTATATGTCGCATCCCTGAGTTAACTAATGAATGGTGTATTCTTAGGGCTATGGCACTATCGATAACTACAATCTCTTAATGACCTTAGCTGATATCATGTAATTTTGGCTCCCACTGTTAATAATGAAATTTAGTGGGGTCCCCTTCACCCATATTTGTAAATGGAAGAGGTGCTTCACCTCCTTAGGATCCTTTGACTCTTTTGGATGGATTTCTATAATCATGATGGTGGTGTTGGGCTTTTCATCGATGATCCATTTTATTATATCCTACTATGGATCACAATTTGAGAAAAATCCCATTCCTTTTTCTTTAGTCTCAACTAACGATAATTATTTCAAGCGGCATTCATTAGTGTTGTGCCCATGGATTTAGTGGAACACACACCACATTCTAGTGTCCTTAAACTTCCCATTACCCTTCTTTGCTTGTGACTTGGGTTGGCTATCTTGAGGTTGGATATCCTTGTTTTGTCCTTTTTATTTATTTATTTATTTTTTTTGTTTTTTGTTTTTCTGAGTTAGGGCCACCTTTTCTAGGCTTGTATTATGGTGAATTTGTGAATCCAAACTTATGCTTATTCCTCCACTTAAATTTTTGCTTGATTTTCACATCATATTGATAAGAGTACCCTGGTGGGGATATGTCCAACAAATCCATCTCTATGTGGATGTAGGTATGTAGGAAAATATAGTATTTTAGAACCAAGTGTAGATTAGAGTCTGTGATACTTGAGTTTAATCACAAGGCATTGAAAATATTGATGTACTTTGGCACAACCTAGTCTCTCTCCAATTGTAGAGTTTTCCATGTCATGTACTAGTCATCATAGTTCCCAATAGAGTAGAATTCCTCCTTAAGGTTTTAACAAAGGCCATCCAAGTGGGTCCTACAATGAATATTGTAGACTCACCTTCTTTGTGTCTCTCATAGTAACATTCCCACTAATATTTGACATGTGGAAGGGATTTTAGGAGTGTGAAGGCCATAATTTTCATTGTTCGAAATTTTTTGGACAAAGTAATCGCGCTGTAGCAGGTTTAACCATTTCTCCAAAGAATTGCCATATATGTAGCCTTAAAAAAAGGGATATCAAAGTTAAATTATACTTTTAAGTGTGTGACTTCTTCAAAATTGTCGCCTGTCGAAGATGCCTCTGTTGACATTGGTAATCATTGAAGGATTTGGGTGAAATTGTCAATCATCTCATTCCTATATTACATGAGTGCTTCTTGAAGCAAAAACTTGGTAGGATTTCTTAATATATCATCTCTCATTTACTTTACTATGGGAGGCCACTTGGACTATAGATAAATATCACTCCAAGTGAAACTAGCTCGAGACCCAACTCTCTATACCCTGACCTTGTTAGGGACATGCACTAAGAAACAACAAGGGGTATATTACTATATACCATTAATTTAAGTTGTACATGGAACAAAATTTAAGGTTGGAAAGGAAATGGTACAAATACATAAATAAATATAGTAGAGATAATAGTAATATAGTGGAAACCAAACTTCTATTAATGATTACAATGGAAGAACATTGTAGAACACAAATTGGATAAAATGGTAGTAGCTTATCTTTGAAGAGAGAAAGATGGTGGCTATGCTCACTCACAAAAGAATTATTACATTGGGCTAAGAGAATGTCCTTTTAACATAAATAAATAACCCTAAATGTCCAAAACCATAACCTTAGAACATGAAGCCAAAATATTTGTGGGCCCCAAGGTGGTTAGTTGATACGTCATTGCAACTTTAGCATACAATCTTCTTTTAGGGTGCACATTAGTTCATTGGAAATAGCTCTCTAAGGCTTATAAATTTTGGTAAGGGGAAATTTATTCCATGGCTACTCCTAAACACCCAAATGGCCAAAAAGTTGGGGCTTCAAAATGGCCCTTGAAGTTTGGGATCTAAAAAAACCTTGGAAAACTGCCACGAAAATAGAGAACCTTTGAGTTAGTGGAAGAGGTGGGTGGCGACTTATGTCCATCTAAATCAGATAGTGCATATCTAGAGCTCAAATGGATTTCATGAGGGTAATCATGTACTTATAGTGTAGATTCCCAAAAAAAAAATAAAGGTAAGCTGGCCAATATGGAGGGAGCCATCAAGAGGTAAAGATAGGAGTTACCTAATAATTAGTTGGAGGCTAAGTTCAAGGAATGGACCTCAAACTTGGGAAACTATAGAACAAGAGACATCAAAAAGTTTAAGATTGATTAATAATATTGGATGAATAAGTCCATTACAACACAAGCGGTGGAGGAAAAAGGTAATCCATGGTAGGAAACCATGCAACTAAAAATTATGGATGAAAAATTTGATGCCTTATGTAGGTAGGTTTTTAGTGTTTATATAATTACCAAAAACTATGTAGACATGCAACATATATCAAGGGAGGATACAAACAATATTTTTTCCTTTTCTAGCACCATTTTAAACCCCATTTTGTTAGGTAAGGAACTTGATGTTCAAATAGATAGGTACTATTGGTAGAAATAGAAGCAAGGATCACATGACTGAACTCCTTTACTTATCCTTGTTAGAGGTGAGTAGAAGTGTAGAAACCTCCTCATATACTTATTTTATATTTTATTTTTCTCAATATTAATAAATTAGTTAGGCATAAAGGCAAATTTTTAGACTATTTGAAAAAAAATTAGAATTTTTGTGATATAAAAAATATCATCATTTGACATTGCCATGGTCTTATATTTTCAAGAGGAAAGCCACACCCAATTATGTATGCACTCTTTTTAAGACATATTCATCTAAATGCTATCTAGAATTACACCCCCACCCCCTCAAAAGAAAAAAGAAGTAAAAATGACAGTAATAGTTGTTAATATTAATATTACCAATATTGATAACATATTGCATAATAAATTATGAAAACAATTCCAAATTAGAATTGATTAATTTTTAAAATAAATTTGTTTGATTAAATATTCTATTAAATAATGAAAATAACTATAATTTTTGTATATTAAATATTAAAAGAGATAAAAAGACATCCAATTCAAGTAACCTTCACAGTAGTAGTTGCTAATATAATTTTTACAAAAAAGAGAAAACATGTAGATCTTACAATCAAATACATTAATTATCTTAAATATCAAGATGACAGTTTCGAATGGTTGATAATTTTTCATATCCACTATTGTAAAATGAAGAAAAATGATGTTGGTATTTGTAGAAACTATGGTGTAGAATTGTAACTTCTCATGAAATTTTATTTAAATCACAAGACATAATCCCACTCTACTACTCTGCGGAATTGAATTCATAATTTAGAACATCAATCACAAACATGCAAAGAGAAATAACACACATGCACATGATATTTTTCTCGGGGAAAGAAATTTCTAAAACCCCCTTATGCCTGCTTGCATTAGTATGATGAATAGAGATGTATTACATTTGCTTGATAAGACTGAGCACAAACTGCAAGTGAATAACCTATCTGTCTTCTGAATGACAAGATCTGACCTAGAATTAGTCAATTTCGGCCTCTACTTGAGCCCCTATTTCCTTGTGCAATTCCTGAGGAAATTATGCCCACATTATTTAGGAATTTCCTACAAAATGCTTGCACAATTCCCATGGTTGATCATTTGACTACATGCAACACCTGTACACTCAAGACTAGTCTACAACTGGTGTTACATTAACTTGGAATCTCCACCACAACTAGGGAACTCAAATTCTCTACATGCACTCGCTATTTTGTGTTGATTTATTAGTTAACGAGATGATCACTGAGTTACACTGTTGTCCCACTGCACAACTAACCTTCCACTAGTTCCTCCAATAGTTAGAACTAGTTTAACTGAAAACAACTTGAAATGAATGACCTTGATTGCTACAAATTAGCAATCACACATGCTTAACTAAACTCTAACTCCTCTAACTCGAATTTACTGATATAACTGAGAGCCAAGAGCCATGTCAACTCATTTAACTGCATCCAAGTTGTCTGCTGATGTGGAAATTCAAATTTTCTCAATTTTACCAAGGAAAAATTAAATTGAGACTTTCTTGCTACATTTTTCAACACTCCCTCTTAACAAGAAAGGGATTATCAACCACCCCTATCCCGTACCCATGGAACTCAAACTTCCCTCTTGACAAGGCCTTTGTCAAAATGTCTACATCTTGTTCCTCTGTTGGAATGTATTGTAGAAACATTATCTGCCTCTGCACATAGTCTCATATATGATGATACCAGATATCTATATGCTTGGATTGATCGTGAAATAATGAATTCTCGAAGAGCTTTATGTAACTTTGATTATCACAATATATCACTGTTGGAACTATCACTTGACCAAACAGTCCCACAAGTATCTTTATCATCCATATCGCCTCACATGCTACCTGACTTGCAACCACGTATTTTGCTTCTACCAATATGAGTGCCACAAATCTTTGCTTCCTGCTATACAAGGAAACCACTGCGGACCCAACACTAAAAATTCCACCTGATGTACTCTTTTTGTTGGATGGAATCCCTACCCAATATGTATCTGTGAAGCAACACAACTTCACTCCCTCTGTCCTTCTTTACTATAATCATACTGGGTAGTGCCTCTAAGGTATTGTAAAACATTCTTTGCTAGCTTCCAAAATAATTTGGTCAGCCTAACCATAACTTGGCTCAACTGGTTGATTGCATATCACAAATTACATGAGTGAACCCACAAAATGATGGTAAATGGTAGCATCCACCTCTTCACTTGAAGTGGAAGTCTCCTTCCTCCAGTTGGTTGCTAGAGGTGTCTCCATGGGCTTACAACTCTCCATGCAAAATCTCTGTAGTATTTCATTTACATACTTTCTATGAGACATAAACAATTCCCCATAATCTTGCCATATTTCCAGCCTGAGGAAGTAGTGCATGAGACCCATGTCCTTCATTTCAATTTCCCTTGCAAGGTCCTCCTTGCAAGATATGATTGGTTTCTCATCACCAGTTAAAATGAAATCATCAACATATAAGACAATATTAAGAAATTTACCTTCTACCAAGTTATGATAGAGGTTCACATCTGCTTCACTTTTGGTGAAGTACAAACCAATGAGATAACTGTCAATCCTAGTGTACTAAGCACGAGGTGCTTATTTGAGACCGTCCATTTCTCTCTTGAGTCTGCACATACAAGACTCTCGATCAGATGTCTCAAAACATTCCGGTTACTCGATGTACACCTCCTCAATAACCCCATTAAGGAATTCTCTTTTTACATCCATCTAGTGGATCTTCCACCCCATTTGCGCAACTAGTGCAAGGATTGATCTAATGGATGAATACCTTGCTACAAGAGCAAAGATTTCCTCATAGTCAATTCCCTGAACTTGAGAGAATCCTTTGGCCACAAATCTGGACTTATACTTATCTATGCTTCCGTTTGATGCATGCTTTACTTTGAAGATCCATCTTGAACCCACTACTAATTTATCTACTGGTCTTGGGATCACTTCTCAAACACTATTATTTACAATGGATTCATATTCTTCTAACATTGCATCAACCCAGATAGTTTTCTCTACTACTTCCTCGAAAAAGGATGGTTCAGTCTCCACAAGCTCGATCATTAGAACTAGTAGCTAGTGTACCTCTCAAGTGACCTCCTTTTCCTGTGAAAATTTGAAGGAGCTCCTACATTCTCCCTCGTATCCTTCACATGTCTATCAACTTTCATGGTTCTTTTTTTTCCTTCTCTGGATGGTTTTGCTTGAGTGGGTGTCTTCACTCTCTGCTCCTCAGTTTGTGGCTACTCAAAAACTTCCTGAGGCTCATTCTTTGGAGCTAAAAGCTCCTCTTCTAGTGGGATCTGAATCTCCCTCTCAAGAGAGAACCTCATCACATTCTCCTCATCAATATTTACATCCCTTCACACAATTATCATTTTTAGGGATGGAAAGTACAAACGATAGTTGTGATAAGTTTCTGTGTAACCCACAAATACTCCCAACTCTATTGTTGGCTCAAGCTTCTTCCTTGATTCTTTGGAGACATTGTAGTAAACATAGGCTCCAAAAATCCTGAAGTGTGACACATCTGACTTTCTTCCCAAGAAATATTCCTCCAATGTGATCATACCAAGAATCTTATGAGGACTCTAGTTCTGCAAGTAGACTGCTATGTTAAAATCCTATGCCCATAAATGTAATGTTAGGCCTTGGTCATGTAATGATAGCTCTTGCAACTAAAATAATGCTATGGTTATTTCTATCAGCTACAACATTTTGTTGCAGGTTGTGGGGTGATGTCATCTCTTTTTGAATGCCTTCTTTCGCACAAAAATCCTTGAATTCATTCGAAACATACTCATATGTATTGTCTCTCCTGAGAGCCTTCACTTTATTGCCAGTCTCTTAATCAACTAGAGCCTTGAACTCTACAAAATTTGAGAATGTCCCATATTTCTTCTGCATGAAGAAGATCCAAACTTCCTTGAGAAATCATCTACAAATATAAGATAGTACTTATGTTTGGTAGTGGAGACTGTCGAGAAGGGTCCAAAAATATCATAGTGGACTCTTTCCAAGACTGCATGTACTTTACTGTCTTGATCATGGAATGCAGATTTCACATAATTCCCCAAGCTACAGCCCTTGCATACATCCTACTACTGAAGTTCTCCTTTAGGGACATTAGTGGTTATTTTCTACATAATATTTAAGGTACCATGATGCAAATGACCAAGTCTTCTATGCCAAAGTTCACTGACATCACATCTCTGCACTTTCTCTGCCTTCTTAATGCAAGACAATCTTCCACATCCAACTTGTACTTGTTCTTTGCTCAAACCCCGATCTGCTTCACCTTTCCAGTGGCTATGTGTCTTAGGAACACTTTCACTTTACTGAAGATCACTTCATAACCATAGTCTTCCAAAACTACTACAAAGATGAGATTATTCTTTAGGCCTAAAAAAAACATGACATCCTTGAGTCTGAGAGGGGATTTTGACTCTCTCTGAAAGGTAACTATACCGATCTTGGTCATGCTATACCTTCCTTCGTTCCCCAGTTTAATACGAATTTGGAGATATTTCTCCTCCAAGTTACTATAAAACTCTATACACCCTTGCATGTGGAACAATGCACCTGACTCCAAGTACCACATGCTGCTCATCACTGTTCCATGCATGTGATAAGGGGGGAGTTAAGATCAATCTATGAAGCCAAGGATTTGATGTAGGAGCAACCAGCAACAAAGGAAACCAGAGGATCAGAACAAAGGAAAAGTCTGTTTTAAAGCAAAAAAACAAAGTTAAAGCGGATAAATGGCTTTAAAATAGATAAGGGATACTTATCTCTCATGCATGCACCTTTAGTTGGAAAAAAACAAGGATAGAGTCATCCTTCCAATCTAACATTTCTTGCTTATATATGTGTAATGTGATGGGGTGTGAGGTATCTTATTTTGTGAGGAAATTTGTGAATGAAAAAATGTAGTCGAGCGTGAGCTCGATTCTAAGACTGAAATGCCTTACCTGTAACCATGCTATGCTATTGATATTAAAATATATTTGTGTTGTGTTAATGGCATGACTGTGCTTATGTGTGTATAACTCTGAGCAACGTATTGATCATTTAATCCATGATTGGATGTATACCATGAGTAATATACGATTTCCCTTTTTAATTTATGGTGCTGGCTATTTGTTTTGGTAATTGTGTGCGGGTATCATGTTTTGTTGCTTTTGATATTAGACATTATATTTAACGCTCCCAACAGTGATTGAAGTTGCGGTTTTGAGGCTCCACGCCATAGTGCAGCTTCTGCTCAAGTGTTTCAATAAGATGATCTAAACAATACTATAATATTTGTTGACATCCGGATCTGAATTCAGTTCGTCAGAGTGGATGAATGGAATGAAAGCATCTTATGATCTGTTTGGAAACGATGGGGATTTGAGCAACGCGTGCCAACTGCATCTTTTTAATTGTTAACAGAGAGCGGATTTAAATCCGATGGATCGGCGGAACCACTGCTAGGGCCAACTGTCTTTCTTTTAATTCTATATTTGTAATTTGTGTGCTTCAAAGATGCCTCAATGATGAAGATCCTTACGTGTGAAAGACGACTGCTTTCTAAACTTTATGAGATTAATGTTGAACTAGTGGAAGAGGCTTATAAACCACAGGCCCAGGATCACCAGATTTTTAAGGAATTTGGGATTTTGGGCAACCCCCAAATTCTCATTTTCATCAGGTGGTATCAGAGCCGTAAAAGATTCTGCGGAACGAGGAACGAGGTACAGTTGTGTTAAATATGGAGAGTTTATGGTCTTGCTATTGTGCAGATGGCGGCAGCTGAAGGTGAGAAGATTTGCAGCAACCTAGAGGATGCCAAAAGACCGAGTGCGGAGGGCTTGGTGAGGTATCGTGTAACAGAGGAGGCTGTTACTGCAGAGGTTGGTTGCAGTGAAGGAATGAAGTGGATAAAATTGCTAAAGACCAGGAGAAGCATATGACCAGGAGGTCATAAATTTTTGCGCCTCGGGAGTCTGATGCAGGAGCAACCAGCAAAAAAGCAAACCAGAGGATCAGAACAAAGGAAAAGTCTGTTTTAAAGCAAAAAAACAAAGTTAAAGTAGATAAATGGCTTTAAAATAGATAATGGATACTTATCTCTCATGCATGCACCTTTAGTTGGAAAAAAACAAGGATAGAGTCGATCCTTCCAATCTAACATTTCTTGTATATATATGTGTAGTGTGATAGGGTGTGAGGTATCTTATTTTGTGAGGAAATTTGTGAATGAAAAAATGTAGTCGAGCGTGAGCTTGATTCTAAGGCTCAAATGCCTTACCTGTAACCGTGATGTGTTATTGATATTATAATATATTTGTGTTGTGTTAATGGCGTGACTGTGCTTATGTGTGTATAACTCTGAGCAGCGTATTGATCATTTAATTCATGATTGGATGTATACCATGACTAATATACGATTTCCCTTTTTAATTTATGGTGCTAGCTATTGGTTTTGGTAATTGTGTGCGGTATCATGTTGTGCCGCTTTTGATATTAGACTTTATATTTAACACTCCCAACAGTGATTGAAGCCGCGGTTTTGAGGCTCCACGCCATAGTGCGGCTTCTGCTCAAGTGTTTCAATAAGATGATCTAAACAATACTATAATATTTGTTGACAACCGGATCTGAATTCAGTTCGTCAGAGTGGATGAATGGAATGAAAGCATCTTATGATCTGTTTGGAAACGATGGAGATTTGAGCAACGCGTGCCAACTCCATCTTTTTAATTGTTGACAGAGAGCGGATTTAAATCAGATGGATCGACGGAACCACTGCTAGGGCCAACTGTCTTTCTTTTAATTCTATATTTGTAATTTGTGTGCTTCAAAGATGCCTCAATGATGATGATCCTTACGTGTGAAAGACGACTGCTTGCTAAAATTTATGAGATTAATGTTGAACTAGTGGAAGAGGCTTATATACCACAGGCCCAGGATCACCATATTTTTAAGGAATTTGGGATTTTGGGCAACCCCCAAATTCTCATTTTCATCAGGATTCACCTGCTCCTCCTCCTGAGGTCTTCTTGCTCAACTTTTGTGTGGACACTTTGTGGCATAGTGCCTGAATTTATGACAATTGAAGCATTTAATTTTGGACGAGTCTTTCTTCTTACCCCCTTGGTTGGATTTTGGTTTGGTTTGAGATTTCTTCCCATTTCCCTTCTTTCCATTTTCAACCAATGGAAAGTTTTCTTCATCCTCACCCTTGGATGAGGTTCCAACTCTAGTATTCCGCCTTATCTCATTTTGTACCAAATCAGGCCATAAGAATTCCCAATTTGGTAATTTTTCCCTCCCGTTCACTGAGTCTTGGTATCTATGCCAACTTTTAGGAAGGCCTAAAAGAGCTAGGCTTACCAAATCATATTCTACAACATTAACACCAACCCCACCGAGTTCATCATGAACTTGTGTAAATCTATTCAGTACTATCGGATAATGTCATTCTTATGCATCTTGATATTTCAACGTTTATCCTTGAGCACCAATTTCCTATGGTCACTACTATTCTCGAACAATTATGTCAATTCCTTCAACATTGCAAAAGGATTTTATTTCCCATGGATATTTGAGACAATGGGGTCTCGTACTCCCTCAATGGTTATTTTCCTTTCCTTGCCTACATATTTTTTCCATTCGGTTAGGTTCTGTGCATCAAATGCCTATGGTTTTTCAATATGTATCTTGACATATTCTAGCAATCCATTGTCATCCAACACCGCCTTTATGTGATCCTTCCATGAAATGAAAATAGAGCTTCCTTCCAAGGCATACTCTAGTATCAACTTGTTGAAAGTCATCTTCAAAACTCAGAAGAGATCCTGCTACACTGAACTACAAATTCAAAATTCATGTTCTAGTATGAATCTTGCTATGATACCATGTAGAAATTATGGTGTAGAATTGTAACTGCTCATGAAATTTTAATCTAAATCACAATACATAGTCCTACTCTATTACTCTGTTGAATTCAATTCACAATTTAGAACATCAATAAAAAACATGCGAAGAGAAATAACACTCAAGCACACAATATTTTATGAGGGGAAAGCAATTGTGAAAAATCCCTTATGATTTCTTGCATTAATCTAATGAATAAAGATGTATTACAGTTGATTGCGCGGACTTTTCCCAACCTTCAAATGAATAACCTATCTCTCTACTCACTAAGAAGCTTTGACCCATACTTACTCAATTTCAGCCTCTACTTGACCCCTATTTCCTTACGCAAATCCTGAGGAAATTAGGCCCCTATTATTTAAGAATTTCCTCCAAAATGCTTGCACAATTCCCAAGGTTGGTCATTTTACTGCATGCAACACCTGTACACTCAAGAATAGTCCACAACTGATGTTACATTGCCTTGGAATCTCCACCACAACCGGGGAACTCGAATTATCTACATGCACTAGCCATTTTGGGTTGATTGATCAATTAATTGGATGATCACTGAGTTAAACAAATGTCCCACTGCAAAACGGACGTTCCACTAGTTCCTCAAACAATTAGAACTAGTTTAACTTAAAACAACTTGAAATAACTGACCTTGATTGCTACAAATTAGCAATCACACATGCTTAATTGAACTCCAACTCCTTTAACTCGAATTTAATGAGATAACTGAGCGACAAGAACCATGTCACCTCAATTAACTGCATCCAAGTTGTCTACTAATGTGGAAATTCGATTTTTCTCAATTTTACCAAGTCAAAATCAAATCAAGACTTTATTGTTGCATTTTTCATAGTATTGAATTAGTGAAAAATATGGGATGGTAAGGAAAGAAAATCTTGGTCATAAATTTTGTGAGTTCTTTCCCTTTCCTTCACTGCATATTTTCTAGTGATGTTTATATTTTAATTTATTTATTATTGTCCATGGATTCTTTCTACTAGGTGCTAACATACAAATAAGAACCATTCAAACATTTGAATAATATTGGGTTAAGTATGGGTTATGAGTATATGCTGGACTATCAAGAATTAATTGATTAATTAATAAGTAGCTATGTTGTTTTACTCGCTTTATTTTGTAATTAGTAGAATTATTAGTAAGAAACATTTAGTTATATATATACTTTATAATGACATATAAAACTCATAAGAAAGAATGTATGGATTGAATCCATTTGAAGCATGACTTCAAAATAATGTGTATTGTTTATGAATCACTCATTTTTTTAATAACCAAAATAAATAAATATTATATGATTTTAGAATTTTTAGCTAGTGCTAACGATGTACATATGTTTGCTTCAGTAATTTAGATCCTAATCTCTTATATCACATATAACAATTTACTGCAATCTACTACAATCACTTTCCAACTTCTCCTACATGTTTGAACCTTAACAAAATATACTAATATTTTTATGACTCTACAAAACATTTGACTAAAAAATTGGCTTTAACAAAATGCATGGAAACTATTGACTTCTTCTTGACTAACATTTGAAAGGGGGGAGTGCTATTGCTTTATGCACATTGGTTCCTTGAGTTGATAAATCGTTTCTTCTTCTTTCAATTCATATTGAGAAGAGTTAAATATGCCTTTTTTGTTGGATGCCAATGAGAGGGCATACTTGTGAAGATTTAGTACTAAATTAAGAAGCATGTCGCTTTCAACATCTAAGATATATAACCTCTTTTTTGGGTGTACCAAAAAGTTTAGCACAAGATATATGTGTGATTTTTCTTATGCACCTTATTGGTTATAGAGAATAGAGAAGTCCTATTAGACTGAATGTACTCCTTACATCTTCTTATAACTCACCTAAGTTTTAGAACATTCTTATTTTCCATGTCTACATAATGTTGTCCTTAAATATGAATTATGACCTAGTCATATAAGATAGAAACTTGTGTGAAAGATACAACTGAAGTATATAGAAGAAATGGCCATAGATACCACATGTAGAGATCCTGCAAGGTTGAGACTATAATAGCCTATAAAGCATATATTATTTCAAAAAAAACTGGCACCAAAGAAACCATCCACAATAATAACTTTGTGACCAACAACCCAAGTCAAATAGAGTGCTATATCCACACATAAACTCTGACTTGAAATAGAAACCATACCCTTAACCAAAGAACCCATGCTCTTAGGTCTACAGGAGGAACGCTAAAATGAATTTACTCCAACGATATGAACTAATGAAAAAAGGGAGATACCCAATAGCTTAAGTCTAAATTGCTACAACCAATACACTAAATAAATAGGAAAAAACATTACCAAACCTAGGATCCATGGTTAGAAACACCAACCTTAGATATTTATCTATAAAATTATTCACTAGTGTCATGAAGCCAAAAACTCTATACCCTCGCTCTAATTCCCTATCGTGAAGCTGTGATGCCAAATGATCTTGATCACAAATTCTCCTAGTTTGCACGAATGCAATTTCAATAGTTCCATAATGCCAATATGGTTTGAAACTAGAGGATTTGATACATAGAGTCGAGGATGGAGTTAGAATGTGAGAGGGGGTGTATATTAACTATTGGTTCAGATGTTATTAACAAGTCATAGGGGATGATATAATGTGAACTCACCCATTTTGGGTTTGTTGACCTATAATTAGATTGATGGCCATTTTGGCCTATTGGTTTGCTTTGTATTCAAGCTCCCTCTCAAATGATAAATATAAATCTTGCCTTGAGAGTTTTCCTCTTATGTGGTTCTAGAGATTATCATTGATAACTTTGATTTCACTAGAAAAAAGTCATCGACAATGGATTTTATAACCACCAAATAGTCTTTGAAAATAATTAAAGGTTTGATCCTCAAATCCTTCAGTAATTGAATGCTCCTCAAAGAGTGTAGGCTTCTGCTAGATTATTAAAAACCATGCTGATACCCCAAGCATAAGTGGCTATCATTGTTCCTTTGGGATCATAAAGGATCCCTTTCAATCTTTCCATCCTATTGTTTATGACTCACTTGTTGATATAATATGTTTTTCTATTTACATAATCATGCATATATTATAAATGACGATATAACCATTACATTGTATTTATATATTTATAGATGGAACTTGATGATGTCGAAAAAAAATCAAACTAACAAATAAAACATTGTTGCAATAACCCAAGTACAATACCCTTACAATTGATGAAGAAATGAGATATGCAATATCTTGAGTAATGACAACATTTCAAGAGATGAGTGATGACAAATATAGTTTAATATACACAAGTTTTATTTTTCTAAATATTTTGTTTAATATGGACATAATGTCTTAATTGGCTTGGTGGGTTAGCTTGAGTGGTTGAATGTTGTGAATTATAGACAGGAGGTCACTAGGTTAGATTCCTAGGATGGATACCTCTATGGATATTATTGGGCATCACTCAATGTCCATGTCAAGTTAGGTTGCCAATAATGCAGTCAATTGATTTACTTTAGGTACCATCCTCAAAATAAGGGGCATTGCCTAGAGGGTTTCCTTAGTATGTGAATTCCATTGAAAAAAAATGTTTTAGTTGGAATGGGAAGAGGTTACCTATAACTATAACACTTTATTGAAATTTTGATTATCATGGACCTTTAGGTTGTCCCATTTTGTATGATGAAGAGTCCCTTCTTTGTACATAATAAAATATATTTCTTATTCTATTGCAATATTTGGTGTTGTAAAATCTCATGTTGGTTATTAAATATATGGATGTTTTACATTATTACAATGAATAGAGGTGTAAATAGATATTATTTTTTTAAATGATCTAATACATTAATGTGATGATTATACCCAAACACATTAATTAAGACATAAAAGAAATACTAAAAATATATTTGATTTTTTCACGAGAAATCAAAATTTTATTTTAAAAACAAGAACTTACATTTGTGTACTTTCAATGTGGGGAATTTTTCAAGAGAAATCAAAATTTTATTAAAAAAAAAGAACCTACATTTGTGTACTTTCAATGTGGGGAATTCAACACTAAAACATTTTTCCCAAGTAACATACCTCAAGGAAAATCCTAGTAACTTCCCCTCATTTTGAGAGTGGTACCTAGGGTAAACCCTATATTCTTCACGTTTGGGTCAGTAGTGAGGCTTGAAGTTATTACGATAATATATTTGTTAAGAGCTCAACACGTCACTTGTGGGAATAGAACTTGGGTGGGGAGGATAACATTACTCTCTCAACTACTTTAAATAGAACCAATTGATGATACTAAAACATATTACTACATTATATTCATTTCAATGAAATGGTGTGTTTCTTACATATTTATACGTTGGTGCATTTCAATAATTATTACAAACAAGTGAAATTTTAATACTGATGGCATCAACAATTCCATCTGGTGGCCTAATATTTTTCTTACTATCGTGACACTCTCTACACACACACTCAAACTTACTCAACACAAAAACCAAGTACACACAAAATAATTCCATTTACAAATTCAGACCATTCATTCCATCCACACATAATATGTACAAATTAGCTAGAGTCATAATATGGGCATTTCCTGCCCTAGTCTAACATGCCTCACAGGATTACATACACTTATACAAGTAGTTTTGACCCAAAATTGGATTTATATCCTAAACTAACTCCTACAATCTCTTTAGATCTGAAAAATCCTCCTACTATCTCTAACATATCCTTGATTCTTTCTACTTGTTACATGACTCGACTATGTGGAGAATATATTCACTATTTTCTCCTAGTTCTAAACAAACTTTCCTTAAATAATTTATACATGCCGATGAGGAAATTATCTCCTCATTTCTTAAATAAATATTCTATTTAGACTAGAAAATCAAATCCCTACTTCATGAGTAAAACAAATTCCTATATTTTAATTACATAAATTTGGCTCAAATTAAATTAAGGGATCCCACTCCCTTTAGTAAATATAGCAAGACCTTCTAAGTCTTGTTTCATGTAGAATGATCTTGCATCAAATTTACATCCGTGAAAAAACATGTGATAATAAGTACAATAAAAGAAACAACACTTGTTGTAATATATGGGATTACATAAAAGAGTTACCAATAGGGTACTAGTCAAGATAATATATAGAAAGTATTATGTAGTAACATGCAACAATGCATGAATAGAAGGATTATTTCGCCCATTTCCACATAATTCTATCCAGGTACTGAGGTCATTTCCTTTGATTGGAATAGACTAATAGAGCCTCATCTCCCTTCTTACACGCCTTTCCAAATCATTTTAAACGCTTGTGATAAGAATGTGCATCACACTATTATAGATGAATGTGCTTATGTTAGCATTTTATCCTCAATCACTTGTAAAGCTTTGGGTTCCCCTCAGCTTGTATCTATTACTCAGAATTTGTTTGACTTTAATAAACGAGCTATTTAACGTTTAGGGGATTTTCTTTAACTTCCTATTAACTTGGAAGGGAAAACTATATGTATTGCTGTTATGGTAGTCCAAGTCCCATTGGATTTCAATTTTCTCCTTGGGCGAGACTATGTCTATGCCATGAAAGTTATCATGTCCACACTCTTTTGTGTGATGTATTTCCCTCATAATGGAAACATTGTGACTATTAACCAACTTTCGTTTGGTGCCCCTGATATGACTTCTAACCATACAACATCCCTTAATGTTCCCTATACACAAGTGGTATCCACCTCTTGGAAGCCATGACCAAGGTTGCATGAGAATAGTTCCTTTTCTTGTGTAGGGCTTGTTAAAAAAATGAAACAAGGTGATATGAGCATAGTTCTTTTCCTGTGTCAAGATCGTTAAAAAACGAAACAACTCACATGAGCATAGTTTTTTCCTATGTTGATCTAGTTAAAAAAATGAAATAGATCCCCCTCTAATTGATCTCGTAAATGTTGAGTCGAGTCTTTCATCCAATCTCGTAAATGAATATTCATCTCATGCGCTTATTAGTAACCCATAGTCTACTTAGGGAGATCAAATGAAGCTTTGGGGGCATGTGCCTCTATAGGTTATAGTTGGGGGACACACCCCCTTCATGTTATGCTTGGGGGAATTAAAATGTATCTCAAGCAGAATTTCCTCTTTATTTCAAGCTTGTGTAAAAATGAAACAAACTTATCTCAAGCACACATTTCCCTCTATTTCAAGCTTGTATAAAAATGGAACCTATTTCGAGTTCATTTTGGTTATTATTTTCAAGACTCGTTAAGCTCATGAAAATCCCAAGCTTCTTTTGTTGTCTTTTCGTGCTTATAAAACACACATGAAAATGTCGAGTTCTTTCTGCCTTTTTCTTGCTCATTAATTAAATTGAAAGATGACGAGTAGTCTCTTTTCCATTCTCAACCTTGTTAAAGTGTGAGAAGGACAAGGACATACTTTTATTACTTTTTCATGCTCCTTAAATTAATTACGAAAAATAAACTCTTTGAGGTCTCTTTAAGCTCTTCTTGGACTCTCGAAATATGAAAATATTTCCGAGTAAAATTGTTTCTTTCCTCATAAAATTGTAAGAAGAGATGTCTACCTAGTATAAGTTTACCCTTTTACAAACTACATAGACTATTTACGAAAAAATGTATACTTTAGTCGATCATGGCTAAAACAATTCTCTCCTGTATTATTTTACCATTTTTTGGGTTTGAGAGATTAAATTTGTGAAAAATGACATTTTGGAGTTTCCTTAAGTTTTTCCCCAACTCCATAAACATGAAAAACAATGAGGTTCCCTTTCTCTAGGCTCATTAAAACTTTACAATGAAAAAAATGCATGAATTTTCTTTTTGCTTCTTTTTAAACTCTTAAAATATGAAAAGGAGTCAAGTTACCCCTATATTGGACTCATAAAATTAAACAATATAATACTTTTCAATCGCGATGAGGCAGAACCACTCTTTCCTAAGGTTTGTTAAAAATGCTCCAAAGGACTCATCCGAAGGACGAGCTTAGATGACAAGCATATGTTATACTCTTAAACCTTGCATACAAATAAAGAGGTACTTTCCATTAATGGTGGGGGAAAATGGGAAAGAAACATTTATTTTTGTATTGTGAAAAGGCAATATGTCACTCTTGAACATGACACTCTGTCACTTTTGTGTCTGGGTTAGGAAATCCAATATGTTCAAGAGAAGTTCAACCTTAGTCAAAATTACCTTTCAAATCATAGCCTTCAATCACGTCAACCATCCCTGAGTCAGTCTTGAATCTCTCCAACTTTGTTTTTCAAAACTTAACATGAGTTTCACATTGTAGGCCCTCCTATGATAGATCACTTCCTATCAACTTCAGCTCATTATCTATGAAGTTTATCTAGAAACCTCCTTTAGTACCTTAGAGCCTACATGCCTCAATGGCAGGTTTCTCGCTTTCGACAACATGTTTGCATCATGGACCTTTGATCAAACGATTCTATGGGTTTTCAACTTCAAGACATTTATTCACACCTCATATATTGTATTGGAGTACCTTGAGAACCATTGTCATCATTGGTGGTTTCTCTTACACCAGTTAACGATTCACATCATTGGTTGGTAATTAGGTGGTTTCTACCATGTTCAAATTCAAGACATTCACTCACATGGTTAGATTTGTACTATGGATTGATAAAGATGAAGACCAAGACTCTAGTTTTAGTTTCATCCATCAAGGATATGTGTATTTTTTAAATATTCATGATTTTAAATATAGATCCATATTTGATGGTTGTGTCCATAATGAGTCTATTATTGACATGGATCTTTGTATATTTCCATAATTTCTCTTTAAGATACTTGTACTCTGAGTATGTGAATGTCTACCTTAGTGATGATTATATGAATATCTTGTAATCCTTGATTGTTTGTTGCAAGCCTCTAACCAATTGGTCTCTAATCCAAACTTTTGCATGATAAACTGCTTCAGTCCTCAAACATTTTTTCTAACTTTTCACTTTAGGGAGAAATCTGTTACACATCATTTTGTCACCATTAGGAAAATGGCCAGAAATCCATATCTCTCACTATCCGATGAACTCTTGCAAGAAATCCTCTACATTGTTGGAAGAATTAGCCATTATGAAAACAACAAGATTCTTGGATTACATTGCTAAAAAACCTATCTTCAAGCAATTTCACGATTTTCCTAGCAACTATATACGCGGACACAGTTCCAATCGTTACATCTTGCATAGCCTATCACTATGTTTTCCATTAAAAAGTGCGACAACATTTTAACATAGGTAAAAATAAAAAGCAATTTCTAGAAGCTTTGTTAGGGGATATTATACCAACAAGAAGGATTTGAGGCAATACCTATTTCGGTCTCATTCCATGGTTCATGAATATATTCCCTCTCATTATGGAACCCTGATCCCCATCTTTGTGGAATTGATCCTTATAAAGAGGATCCCTAACCCTCTCCCATTGTCTTATAAATTCACTGTAGACCAGAGGGGAAGGGGATAACTTTGGAGGTAAAATTATGTTGTTAATTTGAGGCTTGAGGCCTATCACTTAGGGGAGGATTGGTGACTATTGGAAGGACATTTTCTAATAGTCCATTGAATTTGATATATTGTCCATTGAATATGATATATTGTATGCTTACTTTCATTGTCCATTCATTATGATATTAGGTACTAGTCTCCTTAATCACTAGTATAGGTTGTATTGGATAATTTATATATCATATGCCTTTGATCCTTTATTTGTTAGTGTGTTTGTAAGTTTGGATTCTTAGCATTGAAAGGTTGCATTAGACCATAGCAAGGATCTTCAATAGGCATTTCGATTAAAAGGTATGGATTTTACAGTCCATTACTCTTATTTATGATTAAGAAAGATGAACCTAGGGAAAGATTTACTGGTTTGTTTATTTATTACTAGATTTAGTCATTGAATCTAGGGAGATATTGTCTTGTATGCAAGAAAATATTTGTTCACCTAACACACCATCAGATCCCTCTTTGTATTGAAGAAGAGTGAGAATGGAATCAAATAAAATTACAAAATATTTTAAAGTGCCAAAAGTTTTACAAAAATAATGTGTTCAAGGGTGTGCTCACTGCTAGTAGGGTAGAAGCCAAAGAAAATTTATCTTGCTTAGTAGAAGGATGGGTCCACAAATCTTCATAGGGATACATTCCTTTGTCCTCGCCCTACATGATATCTATTTCTATGCTTATCTCTATTTTTTCATGTGAGTTGTATTTATAACAATTCTTGTCAAGTTGTTAAGTTGTTTCCTGATGTGTTGATGATTTTTGCTACACACTTGATGTATGTCATGTAATGAATGCATTTCATGTGGTTGAACTATTTTTCTCATGTAGTTGAATTTATGATCACATTCAATAATGGTTTTTTTAAAACCAAGCTTAGTTTCCATTGACCATTTTCTATATATGAAAAGTTGATGTATGTAAAAAATATGTAGTGATCAGAGTTAATTGTTTTTTGTTAATCAATATTGGTGTAAATAAAAATTCTTTAATAATTTTTTCTTTAAGATATTTCCAAGTGAATGTTTAAATTCACGCCTCTTAAATTTTGTACCACCTATAAGGTAAGTCATTCAATGTGTTATGGAACATGTGAGGCCAAACTATTTCATCTTTGTACCAAATTGTTCTCCATTCCTTCTCACGATCTTTAATATGGGTGATAGGGTCGAACCCTAACTTGAACTTAGGTATACTTACCACAACTAATAATCTCTTTCCATACAAATGTTCGAAAAAGTATGTGGTCATGATGATTTATCTATAGTTAATATGCACACATATCCTACCATCTTTTTTCTTTTCCTATGATGACTTAACTCGACTCTACAACCTGACTTTTTATCTAACCATCATAGACATGGAACGATGATGATTCTTTCTTATTGAATCATAATTATGGGGTCAAGGTCGACCATACATGTGTGGGAATTAAACTGAGATGATATTTGATATTATTTTCATATATTCCAGACACTATTTTGATAAAGAAGCAAGAGAATAATTTTTTCTCAGGGATGATTTCAATTGAACAACATTATCTTACTTTCAGTTCATAGTTTTCTAGCCATTATTCATAGAGTTTCATGTTTGAGTATTGGTAGGTTGACAAGGGTAAACCATGTGGTAATTCTTCATTTATATTAGGTTCATTATTATCTCAATCTTCTTAGATGACTTGGTATAACATTCTAACATCAGTCTTTTCTTCCGATAATTCTATCCATAATTTCCCTTCCTTGGATATAAGGGTATGATGATTTTCTTTCCATTTCATTTGAGTTTTGATTTTGATTCTTTCAAGTGAAATGGTTGCTTTCATTTTTATTCCACATAATTGTATGAACGACACTAAGTAGGTTGGAATACCTTTGACCAAGTTGATTACTTCAAAATCGACAAATGTTAGTATCCACATAATAATAGTTTTTTCACTTCTTAATAACATGTTGCGCTCAAAGAATCATAATATCATTCATTAGAAATTTTGAGAAAGTCTTTGGATATTGTCAATTTAGGATTTTCCATTTTGATTGATGTTTCTTTGTGGAGAATATTTACTTGTGAATTGAAGTCATCCACTAGTTGAGGGATCATAAATTCTTTGACTTCTAGGTTGACTTGTAGATTATGGTTGTCATGAAACTTGTCTTGCACAAGTTGCCTAAAGTTCTTTCATGTCCTTTGTCCTTCTTTACATTTCTTCAAAATTTTCAATAACTCCAATAGATAGGTGGCTGACTATTCTATGTTCAATAATTCCGATATCTAGGTGGTCGACTCATCTTCTTTTACTAAGTTAATATACTATAAAAAGACCACTCACTCCAAGTCAAAAAACTAAAACTATGTTTATGTTATTACTAATTTGAAAAATAAAACTAAAATTACTACTTTATTTAACCCCCTACCAATACAAACCCAATGCACTTTCCCAATTTAAAAAACCCCTACTTTCTTTATTAACTTTGAGCTCCATTTTTTATACCTTCCAATATAAAAACCCTTTACCCCATATATATTCCCCAATATATTATGTCAATTTTTCCTCAATAAATATCCTCCAATATGAACCCATGTGCTATGGTATTGCTCCCATAGTGAAGCCCCCATGTCTAAAATATTACATATAGAGCACCTGTGACAAATGCTTCACCACTTTACAATAATAATATTATCATATTTTTCAATGTTGTTTCCTAGACTCCCTAACGTGTATTATATACTAAGAGATAGATAACTTACATACCAATAATACAAGTGGCATGATGTAATTTCAACTCTTTATATAATAAATGATTACAAGGATATTTTACTCCATGATGAATGTAGGATATACCTCTTTTACATAATATTATTGTTTCTTATGACATAACCTATACATTATTACCTTCCAAAAGGACACATTCCAATATATATGTTTTGTGAAATGTAGATATCATATTTCTTTAGTTCAATTCCATATGCATATAAATGGTTTACCAAGTTGCCTTCTTACATTGATTTTAATTTAGCTTACCTAGATTCACTTAGATGCATGCTCATGCTTCATTTTGAGTCCAAATCAGGTGCTTTTAGTTATTGAGTTGAGGCATGAACCATATGTTGAAATGCCACATATTAAATTTTCATATGTAAAATATTTGATGTGTAAGAACCAAGTCAACAATTGGATTTTTTCAAGCTATGAAGACAAGCTGACATGGAATTTTGAAATGCACATTGAGCATCTTGAGATTTTCCTTAAAAAAAAACAAACATATAAGGGCATGGTATCACATGCTTACCATTCACCTAGATCTTCATATGATGTCACTTTAATTTTAGATAGGAGTTATGCCAAAATTAGATCTTGTTAGGATCATATACTACTAGTGTAACCCCCTTATTATATTTTTGTGCCCATGTAGTCCCCATATTTTTATTATTGTGCCCCATAGAAGCCCACTATTGTTATTGTTGTGCCCTTACATTACTATTGTTATGTTGGATTTGATTATATTATGACCCCTTAGACTCCTATATATAGAAAGGAGGTCTTCTCATTTGTATCATTCAAGAATTTTTAATTTGTGTAATGTAAAAGAGGTTTCCCCCTCAAAGAGGCTGATTTTGAAGTTGTTGATCTATCTTTTCTATCTTTTTGTGAGTTGGTTTCATAACATTTGGTTTCAAAGCTTTGGATTCTAGGGTTTCGTTGCTCCAAATAGGCCATCGTGGTATTTTTGCTAAAATGTTGTTTCTACGATGTTTCAGAAGCTAACAAAAAACCCATTTTAACCGAAATCACATTGAACCTTGGGTGTAAATTTCAGACCTTTTTACGCTATATTGTTGGAGATATGATCTGAGGAAGTTACGGTTTTTGCAAGCTCCAGAATTCCATCTCAAGCCAGTCATCATGGAATTTTCACTATAATTTATTTTCTATGAAGGTTCAGACTCTGAAATTAAAACCCATTTGAGACGAAACCCTATTGAAGCTCAGCTTTGAATTTCAAATATGTTTTTGCTATATTGTCGGCGATATGGTCCACGAAATTTAGGGTTTCAGCAGGCTTCCGAATTACATCCCAAAATTGTGACCTTGGGAAAATCGTCATAACTTTCTCTCTAAGAATCCAATTGGAATTTCATAAGAAGTTACAGAAAGAGGACAGACTGTGCCTTTCTATGTATTGTTTTTAGGTATGAAGGTGGAAACAATGATACGTGGCACTTCATATAAGTTAGCTCTACAGAACTAGTCTATAATCCAATCATTGTAGGAGATTTGGCATAACTCTTTCTTGAAGAATCCGATATTGATCAGATTGGTTGGGTTAGAAAGAGGACTCAAAGAGCTACCATATGAAACAATTTCAAAAACGGGAGATCAAAAATTATAGAGTTACATTCATTTCAATATCGAGCTCCTAAAATCAAGAAAAAGCGATATGAGGAAGTTTGATGGCAAGGATCCCATAAATTGGATACTATAGATGGAGCAATATTTTGATCTACATGGTGTACATATGTTACAAAAGGTACATATTGCATATTTATATTTAGAACTGAATCAATTTTTATGGTATAAAGGGATTTTTTCTCATAAACCACTTGTCACTTGGTCAATTTTCACGATGGAAATGATAAAACGTTATGAGGATACAAAGTGAAACACTTTCTTTAGCCAATTAATAAATTTAAAACAAAAGGGTTCAATGGCATAAAATATTGAGGACTTCCAAAAATTGAATTTAAGGGTAAATGATATTTTAGAGAAGCAAAGAATTGATGTCTTCATAGGAACTTTAAAGGATAACATTCAACATAAGGTTCGTCTTTGGGAACCTGATTCATTGGAGAAGACATTCATGTTAGCAAGAAAAATTGAAAGCAGAATTATGGAAATGAGGAATCCTACCACTAACAACTATAAATATGGAACCGTTGTTTCTCCTAGCCTTCCACAACCTACAAGGTTAACACCACAACAATTGGAAGAAAAAATAGAAAAAGGGCTTTGTTACATTTGTGATAGCAAATACACTAAAGGTCATAAGTGTGTTGAGAAGAAATTAATTTACATAGATTGTGAAGAGGAGGAAGAAAATGATCAAGAAACATCAAAAGAAGAGGATATACACCAGGAACCAACCCCAAAGAATAATAAATGAATCCGACCATATCTTGTAAATAATTGGCAAGAATTACCACTCCTCAAACTCTCAAGATAGAAGGACATATCAAGAAGA
Source organism: Pinus taeda (assembly GCA_000404065.3). Classification (NCBI taxonomy): domain Eukaryota; kingdom Viridiplantae; phylum Streptophyta; class Pinopsida; order Pinales; family Pinaceae; genus Pinus; species Pinus taeda. The sequence goes on along the minus strand of APFE030314343.1, from coordinate 10,025 downwards.
AAAAGGTTCAAGAAGTGAAAGATCACATCGAGCATCAAGAAATGAATCTGACCATATCTTGTAATGCATTGGCAGGAATTACCACTCCTCAAATGCTTAATATAGAAGGACATATCAAGAAGAAAAAGGTACAAGCAGTGAAAGATCACATCGAGCATCAACAAGAAGTTCTCCAACTTCTAAAGTATAACCCTACTTTGGTGTAGAATAGAATGAAACAACAGGTAGATCAACATCTTAGTGAAAGAAGTTTTCATATAGGCGACCGGGTATTTTTACAAATACAACCATACAAACAAATGTCCCTCAAGCAAGCTAAGAAGGCTAATAAATTATCACCAAAGTACTATCGTCCTCACAAGGTGCTGCAACATATTGGTACTATGACATACGAATTGGAGCTTCCTGCGTCTTCCTGAGTGCCCAAAGTTTTCCATGTTTCATGCTTAAAGAAGGTTATAGGTGACAAGCTCCCAGTTCAAACAATATTGTCGAAACTTGACGACGAAGGAAAAATTATATTGGAACCTGAAGTGGTCACAGAAACAAGAACCCGACAGCTACAACATCAATCAATTTCAGAGTATCTCATCAAGTGGCAGAACTTACCCACTAAAGATTCCACATGGGAGGATGAGAATTTTATACAAAAGCATCCAGAATTACTCAAGCATTGAGGGCAACACTTTTTTAAGGAGAGGGGCATGTTAGGTTCCTATACTACTAGTGTAACCCCCTTATTATATTGTTGTGCACTTGCAGTCCCCACATTGTTATTATTGTGCCCCATAAAAGCCCACTATTGTTATTATTGTTTCCTTACATTATTGTTGTTATGTCGGTTCTAATTATATTATGACCCCTTAGACTCCCGTATAGAAAGGAGGTCTTGTCATTTGTATCATCCAAGAATTGTTCATTTGTGTAATGTAAATGAGGTTGCCCCCTCGAAGAGGATGATTTTGAAGTTGTTGATCTATATTTTCTATATTTTTGTGAGCTGGTTTCATAATAAATCTACATTATTTTAGCACTTAAAGAGACTTTGCATAATCATGACAAAAAATTGTATCGACGCTAAACCACCAATCCAAATCCATTTATGAAAATGTGTTAGATCCTCACTTAATATTTTACCAATCCATTTCAATTTATTCCATGACTCCAATATTAACTTTTACAACACTTAAATCCAAATGTGGTGTTACGGGTGGATTTCTCATGGAGGCAGATTAACCCTTGTAAAATATGTAATAGAATCAATACAAATATATCATAACTCTTTAGATTTTATACCGTTTGTGATTCTGGAAAATACAAGAAGGAAATTCTTTATATTTTATGAACTGGAGAAAATGAAAAGATGGAATAACTGTGGTTAAGTAGAGATCCATTTTGAAACCTAAAGAGGAAGGGGGATGGGGGTTACAAAATATTCACTACTTCAATAAAACCTTAGTAGCAAAGATATTATGAATGATATTTACTTGGGAGGGGATTTAGAAGTATCAAGTATTACAATAGTATCCAAAGCTTTAAATCTATCATTTCCCCTTGTAGTGAACTAGTTAGCAAGGAATATAGGTGTTGGAATGTGTAGATAGAATAAAATAATGGGCATGAAATCCACTTTCATTAAATATGATATACATATAAATACAACATCGTGTCCATTGGATTCAACTTTCATAGTTTCTTTAACTTCTAGTAGCTATCCACATTCCACACCATAACCCCAATGAATTAGGTGTCTAACATTCCCAACCCCCATGAATATGAAGGGTTATATATGAGTCCAAGAAGAGAGCTACGTTAAAAAATGCATTTCATCCAATGGCTGGATGTGCTCCCTGAAATGGTGGTTTAAGGAAAACCACAAACGAAATAAGGTAGAAGAATACACAGTCTCTACTGGTGGTGGTTTAAGGCTGACCACCAACTTTAGAAATAAATTTTGAAGTAGTTCCTGGAACAATTCCAAATCTAGCTAGAAGTTGAAGTCTTCTACTGGTGGAAGTGCTTCCTAATTATTGTTTAAAGATAACCACAAACTGATGTCTAGAAGAAACTAAAGTCTTATGCTAGTGGTGGTTTAAGACAGGCCACCAACCAAAAAACATGCTCATGGAGCATGAATCTGTCTTTGGCTACAACTATGCATTTGGTTGTGGATGACTCTAACACTAGGCTTTGTCACATAGCTCTAGTTCAAGCTATGGATTAGGCTTGCTTGATGAATCTTTGCAGCTAGTCACTGACTATCAATTCCCCCCTACCCAAACAAGGTGAGAAGACAAAGAAATCATTACCGCAAGACATACCAATACTCGAGAACAAATTATGTGGTATGATCGGTATATCTTCTTGGCTATTGAAGACCATTGACAAGAAGTGGTCCATCCAAGGTGATTCTTTGTTCTTGCAAGAGTCTTATTTCTGAAATATCTTTTTGGATTATGAGTGTGCTTACCACAATGCTCACAAGGGTGAAGGTCAAAATAATGATCTTTCACATGGCTAACTCAATCACAATCTGTGGTTGTGATGGAGGAGCAAGTGAATATGAATCATCTTGAAAAAACCCAACACTTTGAAAATGGATGGGCTTGGAATAATCTAAAATATAAAAAGACACATCCTTGTAATATACAATACCAATTTTTTTCATGTTGCTAACAACTTATTCCCAAGGTATGATGATGGGTTTGGGAAGTGGATGATGGAATTTTGCATCTTTATACAAATCTATGTCTAAAATGATCTTATAAATGTGATTAATCTCTGATTGTTGATGGGAGTCAACTTGATACTAAAAAATGGTGTTATTCTGAGCAAGAACCAATTCAAAATGATGACTCTTCTACCATATCTCATCTTGTTGTAGCTACGACCCAAGTTGGAGAAACTCAATCATCTCATGTGCATGATGTAGATAGATTTTAGTATCAAATATATTGTCTTTGTTGATTTTCACTGTGTTATTTGTAGTAGATAGTATTAGAGTATTCAATAAATCTAATACTTTATCAAGTTTGGACATTTTATAACAGTTCAAGCTTAGAAGATTAAAACTGTTAGCATCAACTGAAAATGCACCCACTTACAATGATCATTCACAAAGTTTTTTTTTTTTTTTTTACTACTAATAACATTAGCATGCATAAAAAATATAGAAACATTTATTTATTTTTACAATAAAAATATAATCATAAAATCCTTTTAAAATTTCATAAGAAGATGACTAGAGAAAAAACCAACTTCTCTTAAGCAAGCACAACTCCGCAAACTACATATTTGATTCAACCCTAAAACTATATTTGCAGTGATGTATCAACACGAAAGATGAAAAAATTATATGCAATGCCAAAGCTCATACACTTTTTGTTTCTGTTCTAAGACATTACCCCTCACTCGTTCTAGAAATTCTATGATTCATATGGGTGATTTTTTTTTTGCAAATAGAAAAGAATAGAGAAACCATTTTCATTTTCCAGCTAAATTTCTTTCAATGGAAAAAAATTTCGTCCTTGTAGTGTGCCGTTAGAACACTGGATGGCAACATATTACAAACTAAAAAATGAAATGCAACTTATACTTCCAAGTTTAGAGGTATGTCCATTGCTAATTTCTTGACAACCAATAATAAATGAAACCTATTGATCTACTCCATATATAAGCTTATACAAAACATATAAATACAACATATACATATAAATAAGTTTACAAAAAACATATACATATAGATACAATATTTTTTCTAATGGATTAAACTTCCAAGAAACTAAAGATGATATACATATAAATACAATATCTTGTCCCTTGGATTCAACTTCTAAGGTTTTTTGGACTTCCATTAGCTGTCCACATTTCATACCATAACCCTGACGAATTAGGTGTCCAACAATAGGTGATGGTGAGAATGTAAAAATAAGAGTTGACCCTTGGATAGGAAGTGGAAATGTATATATAATTGAAGTTGACATGGTTGAGAATCTTCACAAAGATGGAATTTTTACAATGACAATAGTTGTTGATCATCTGATTACAAGTATGTGGAATCGAGCATGGAAAATTGACACTACTCTAGGATTAGAGGGGGGAAAGACACCAAATGTAAATCTTATGTCAAAAAATTAGTGTAGAGGAATATCAAAATCATAGATGAGAAATATGAAATAGCGTGGAAAAAAATCCAATATTATGGAAATACACTACAAGGTTAGGATATAAATTCATGATCTCTCAATATCGATAGGAAGCTATTTGGGAGTGAAAGCCTTTATGAAAAATAAAGTTAGCAATGAAGAATCAATTATTCACATGGTTGACATTGATGGCTAAATATCTTACTTGGGATTTCACACAAAAGATAAGTAGTAAGAGCTAGGTTGGTGTGCTCTTCATAATAAGGACAATGAAGCAATTCAATGCCTATTGGTGAAGTCCCCTTATGCTATAGTTGTTTGGTTTGAGATGAAGGACTTCATAGGTTTCAAGAATATTTAGAGTGGAGATTCAATCGTTGACCACCTCAATATCTAGTTTGATAGAAATGAAATAAATTCTATTAAGGTTTTTTCCTTAATAATATCTTGAGGCATTTGTATAGCTAGGAACATGGTATTTTTTTATAATAAGTTGATTCCATTATGTCAATGCTCAACTCAATTTTGAACTATCCTTGAAGGGCTCAAACAATTAATAAAAGTCAAGAAGCCTATATAGAGAGGAATTATTGATAAGTGCATTGAAAGCATGGGGATTCTTTAATGGAGCTAGGTAGGACGATCTTTCTATTTTCGAGGTTGGTGATATTCAATAGATCAATTTCCTTAAGATATAGTTTGATAGAAATGAACGAAAGTTTATTAGATGCTTCCTTAATAGTATTTTGGGGTATTTGGCTAGCTAGGAACTCTATTGTTTTTACAATAAGCCTGAGGTGTGCGTATTTTTTTAATTGATCTAGGTAGGCAAACCAACTATTTGTGGGGTTGGTGGGAACTTAAAGCAAGCCTAGGTCCTATATGAAACAACCATATATAACTAATTGCCTTAAAACTATTATTGCAATGTGTTTTTCATTATAATGTTACAATTTTGCAAATATTTAGAGACAAGTTAGTGGTGATCAAATAGATGCTAAACATTTTCAAAATGGAGATTAAATTTTTGAGTCCTTTGTTTAAGCAAGTCAAATTGATGGAGGTGTATTTCAAAAATGTATCCTATAAGCACATCTACATGAAAATAAATATTATTGTTGATAATACCTTAAAGAAAGGACTTCAGGTGGACCTTGGGAAATGAATCTTAGTTGAATGAAAACATGGATTTTCTCAATTTACATCTCTACTCTCTATTTTCACCATTTAGTGGCACTGGATATTCTCGTCAATTCTTAAGATATCAAATTCTCTCCCCCCCCCCACCCCCCCCCCACCCCCCCCACACCCCCCACAAGTCTATTTTATGAAAATATGATAAGAAATTATATTGATGTAGGTTGAAAATTTTGTAAATTTTGTAGCATATATTACTATTTCTTCTTTTGGGTCAATATAATTTATTTTTTGGAAGAAAACAATTTTTTAAATATTTGTAAATATAAATGAAGAATATTTCATGTAATATTATGTAGATGATGTTGTATTTTTGGAGTTTTAGCATAATGACTTAAGCATATACAAGACGTAATTTCATTATTTGTCAAAATAAAATTGTAAACTTTTTGAATGGGAAAAAAATTTCTATAGTGCTTGAAAGAGAATACTCTTATTCTTCAATAACAAATGAAATGTAATGCATGCATGAAATACTACTTGGACAAGGATGTTGACTCCTCTGGTTGGAAAATTTTGAGAATAAATTTCATAGAATATATTATTATTTCTTCTTTTGGATCAATATAGTTTATTTTTTGGAAGAAAACAATTTTTAAAATATTTGTAAATATAAGTGAAGAATATTTCATGTAATATTATGTAGATGATGTTGTATTTTTGGAGTTTTAGCATAATGACTTAAGCATATACAAGATGTAATTTCATTATTTGTCAAAGTAAAATTGTAAACTTTTTGAATGGGAAAGAAACTTCTATAGTGCTTGAAAGAGAATACTCTTATTCTTCAATAACAAATGAAATGTAATGCATTCATGAAAGATTACTTGGACAAGGATGCTTACTCCCCTGGTTGGATTGTCGCTTCACCTGCTACACTCTTTTTTCTTGTCTTCTTCCCTCCCTATGCAATTTTATACACTCAATGTCATATGGTCCTATCTTCCATAACTATAACAAAAGCCTTCAAATTTTCCTCCTCTACACCTAACTCTTACTAAACCTTTGCCTCTTAGTAGCATCAAATCTTCCTGTAGTGGGCTAGTTCACAATGTTGGAGCACCTCCACCCTCTTCGCACTTTCTCTTATATGTTCTTTCCCAACTTCTTGTCTTCTCCTTGTGGTTATTTGTTTTTCTCAAATTATTGGTTAATTTCTTAATGATCATCTTCAATCAAATTATACAATTTCCTTAATATATCCAAATCATAGTCTACTCGTAGAAATTTACTTTTTAGCTTTGCTACAATTCTATCCCATGTTTATAATTTTATCTTTTCTTCCAGACTCCTTTCTATTTTCTATTTATCCCACCATAAGGAAGCATGACTTTTCTTATTTATATTGAAAGCCTAACTTGAATAGGATCCTTAATTTGTTTAAAATTAGAGAATTTATCCATTTCTTCTATATAATCTATCCATATTTTAGGGTTTAAACATACAAATTATATATGAGTTTCAAGTTTAGGTTACCTCTAACATATCTAATTTCTCTGGTAATCCTTTCTTCAATTTCCACTTTTGCTTTTGGTTCTTATCTTGCATTTTCCACCTCTACTTCATATTTACTATCAGCTTGTACTTCTTGGGTAGTACCTCTCCTTTGGGTTTCTTCCATGGCATTCATTGTTTCCATCATCATCATCGTTGCAAGGCCATAAACATCATTTGCTTCTATTCCTTGGGATCTCTCACGATCTTTTCTTATCTGTGCCATCTCTACAATTCTATTATGTATCACTGCAAAAACTCTTTTTTTTTCTAACTCTCTAGCTTAATACCATTCAATTAATCCCATTCTCCTTCATTTAACAATTCACCACCAAAATTTCATCTCTTTGTTAAAAATATCTCATATTCAATGAATCCTTTAACTCCTAAGGATTTTATTACTTCTCAATTGTAGATTCAACTTGCTCTAATATCACTTGCATGGTGCAATACTCAAAGGCATGTAGTCAAAGTTAGGCAGTGGAATTTATACACATATTCACAATAACAATTATAATGAGGAACACAAATTTAAGCACACAAAATTCTACAAACAATTTAATCAGTTATGGCCAATGCTCTGTGACCTTATTACATATCACATATCTAGTGCATCACTCTCCAAATCACAAAAACTCCAACACTCATAGAAAGACCAAATCATGGATATCCCCAAAAGTCTCATTATTCATTCACACGATTCCAATTTATATAAGATTGGAGACATTTCAAAAGACTAGCCATCATGTGATCATCACTTTATAGCTCCAACAATTGTATCATTGTAGGAGATAGAATCCCTTTTGGCATTTTGAACATTGAGACCTCACATTTAGTCATGTGCCTTGTTGAGATGGCCAAAGGATAAACATCAGTCTAAATATGCGTTGAAAGCTTTCTCATGCTTTATCAATATGTCATTTTCTAGCTATGGTGGGTCATATTAGATCATTGAATGAAACTTTCACTAATGGTGAAGGAACAATCATTACCTTTTCCTTAGAATTCCATGGTCAAAGAATATGGTTTTTATGTTGTGGGTCACATATATCAAGGTTTAAACAATCACACTGTCCTACTGCCAAGTTACCATCTAACATTGATTCATTTAGGTTTCCTTGGATTCACATAAATGCGTGCACATGCTTCATTTCAAGTCCAAATCAAGTGCTTCTTCTTGCTGAATGATATTTGTTAAATAATAATTTTATTTCATAATTCCAAATTTCAAATTCTTATATGTAAAATATTTGTGATGTAAGAAGAAAGTCAATTACCAATTTTTTTCAACCTATGAAAAAAATCTAACATGGCATGAAATTAGAAAATACAAAAATACAAAGCTATAGTATTATATGCTCATTATTAATCCACATATTTATATGTCATCACTTCAACTCTAGTTAGAAGTTATGGATCTATTAAAAAAAATGGGTTTGATTAGTTTTGGCACTCAAAGAAAATGCACATAGTGATGAGCTAAATGTACATCGAGGCTAAACCACTAGCCCAAATCCACTTCTAAAAAAGATGTGAAATCTTCATTCAATTCCAAACCAATCCATTTTATCTTATGTCATGGTTTCATTCCTAACTTCTCATAATACTTAAAAAAATGCTCGTGCTTTTCAAATAACAAATATATATATAGATATAACTTACTTCGCCAAGAATTGCGGTCCTACATTAAGAGTGGAAATGGTAAGCTTATTATACCGTGTCAATCAAATATTTGATAAAGAGCACTCAAAACACTTCTTTATTAGTCCCTGCCATCTGGCAATGGCCAGGGACTATAGTAATTGAAAAATGTGGGTTAACATTAGTTTGAGTTGGTTACCATTTGGAATAAGTTGTTGACTCATTATTCATTGCTAAAGTTTTAGGCTTATATCACTTTCACGGTCTTATTTGGCCTCTTCCCGAGGCGAGAGGAGGCAACCATAGGTTATATTCATCTTTTTAGACTTGTGTCCTTCATATTTTAGAAGATATATTTCAAATCTTAACTAATGCTAGCATTAGTTTAAATTTATTAAATGCTATGAAATGTTATTCCTAAACCTTCATCTTGGCTTCCACTGCCACCACCTTGTAACTACCACCTATACCTTTCATGACGGTGACACAAACACTACAACTACATGTTGCATGGTGGTGCAATGAATACTGTAATGGAAATAGGAAGTATGGCTTATAAAAAGCACTACCTCTGCTTTTTTCCACTGTGTTGTGTGCTCCATTGCATGAAGAAAAATTACAACTCAAATTGTTGGTTTTGCCATTTGCGTTGACGGAATTACTGGTTCTTCCATGTCCATTGATGGTTCCTAATATATGTTAATGGAATTACTGGTTCTTCCATGTTCGTTGATGGTTCCTACTACTTTAGTATATGTTGTTGTTGATTTAGCGGCATTCTCTTGATGAGTACGATGTTGATGTTTGTAGCTGTTGTTGCATTAGGAGCCTCTGAGATTTTGTAGGCTCATCCTCTTACCTGCAACCTCTATAGGCTCAGTGTGTTACATGCACCTCAACATTTCACTTTGAATATTTCACTGCTAAGAATATAAATTATCCAATGCAAATATTTGTGTTTTCTTTTCTTTCAATGCATATATTCATTTAATGTCTTCTTTTCTTTCCATGCACATATTCTTGTTGTAATTGTTGGAAATAATACTAAGAGGGGGGGGGGGGG
>APFE030314336.1:8195-25593 GCA_000404065.3 Pinus taeda | reverse complement strand
GTTAGGGGTGGGGGTGGGGGTGGGGATTTGTTGATCAATATTCTTAGGAAGTGTTTGAAGAGTTGGGATCTCTTAGCTATTGAATTTATTAGACATTTTTTGATTTTGATTATGGGTGAAGATTGAGTCTCAAATTGACTAAATTCTTTCTTATGTTTTCATATATATATATGCATAGAATTTCATAGTAAATGCCTTCAAATGACTATTATTGTAATGAGTGCGTATGGACTTTAGGATGGGAAGCTAACATGATAGGGTAAAATATTCTCTCTAGATGTGGTTATAGAAGTGAGGTTGATACTACAAGGAGATTCAAATTTTATAGTTAGTGAAAGGGATATTTAGGGGAATAAAAAAGACTTGATTGTTCTCCCATCAAATGTAGATCGTTGGATTGAATATGTGGATCCCATTTCCATAAAGTCCACATGGTGAAAGAACAAGACTACAAAGGAAATTGTGTTAAATGGACAAGATCAATTCTTGGTTGATGACTCCTTACATTAGCAAATAGTTAGATATTTATATTGGATTGAGGTAGCTACTATTTCTAGTCATTGTCCTATTTTACTACAGTTGGATATATGATATGAAAAGCTAATGAGACCATATAAATTCAATCCCACATGATTAGCATATGAAAATTTTCAAAGCTAGATAAAGACAATTGGAGGAATTTTGACAATGATTCTAGAGATGCAACTTGTATCCAATTTGATGATGTTTTCAAAGCAACAAAGTGTAAGGTAGTGGAATGGACTATGAATAGACTCAAAATTAGAAGTAGGACCCTTAACAAGTTTGAGCTAGAAATTTGTAGACTATTCGAGGATAATGTCCATAATGTTTTTAATGAGATAGAAATGTCTTGATTTAAAGAATTAAATTCAAGAAAAAATAAGTTGTTGGTAAACAAGGAAGTATATTTTTAGATGAAAAGTAGGGCAACTTGGTTGGAGTAGGGTGATGAAAGCACCAAAATACTTCCATCAATTTGCTAATTTTATAAAAATGTAAAAGTATTATTTCGAACATGGAAAATGATGAGGGGGCAGTGTAGGACATTTCAAAGGGTTGATTGATATTAAGGATAAAACATTTTGAGACTATTTTCTAGGAATCTAAAGGTCTAAATATTGCAAAAATTGTTAAGTTAGCTTCTTACTTTCCTCAAACGGTGTTTTAAAAGGACACTTAGAACATGTATTGGGAAAATTTGAAGGTTAGTTGCTAATTGTGTTATTTTAAAAAAGGCACATGTTCAAGCATAGATGGGTGCACTGTTGAATTTTTCCTAGGATTTTTTAATTTTCTAATGCATTATTTTCTTAAAACAATTGAAGAGGTGAGGCTTAATGAAAAGTTTTTGGGCTATTTAACACAATTTTATAGCTCTCATAACAAAAGTTGACAATCCCAAGACATTTGATGATTTAGACCAAAATGCACTTTGCATTGTACAATATTATTTCAAAAGTGTTGGTAGTGAGACCTAAGAATCATTTCAAAGGTAAATTCTAATAAACAATTTGGGTTTTTGATGGTAGAGAAAATTCACAAAGCTATTAGGTTTGCACTGTTGAATTTTGTAGCTATTGTTGGTATTCATAATTATCATTTTTATCATTTATATATTTATATGTAAAACATGTTCTTCATGCTCAAAATAAAATTATGTTATTTACATATTCGTCAAAAGGAAAAATTTGAATTTTAAGTAAGGCTCCTAAACAAGATCAAGTTGGCTCTCCTCCATGACAAGTTGACTTAGCCCTAAATTAGGACTTATTTGCCCCCCAAAGAAAATATATATAAGGTCACTTGATCTCCTTCAATGTGCAATTCAGATATCATCATCAAGATTTATATTTATACTCTCTTATGCAAAGAAGGTCAAAGAAAAAGGAGGTCGAAGTTAGAAGAAGAAGAAGTGCTTGCACACATGAAAGTTTCTCTCTCTACTGCTCACACATGTGTCCAAGATAGGGTCAAAGATTTTATGATGTTTTCTGAGGTCATGTCTAACTTCTCTGTGATTTATCTTTGTGCAAGAAGGCTGAATCTCTTATGGTTCATCTATGTGGAAATGGATTCAAATTATTGTGTACTCTTATGGGAGACATACCTCTATTACAAACATATTTAGGAGGGATGACTTGGAATATTGGTGGACAACTTTGCTGGTTAGTTTGTCCATAGTCTTGACTTTGATGTTTCTCTTGTTGAACTGATTTTATAAAGAAAGGATTGTTGGTTTTTCTTCCGTGTGGGTTTTCCCATGGTAAAAATGTTGTTTTCTTGTGTGGCTATCTTTTAAAGATCCTTATGGAATTTTTGTTTCACTATTGAGCTCCTCTATGTAATTACTTTATGATAGAAAATATCACAAGAAATGGATTAAATTAAATAAATTCATAAGAAGTAATTATCAGATTAGAAGATGCACTAAAATCAACATTGTATCAAAGCTATGGCGAAAGAGCAACCCTTGAAGTAGGACTCTTCTATGGTTCAAGTCATCCTCTAGGGCTTAATTTGTCAACTAACCCTAGATACCCTATTTTCTGAATCTCATCGTAAAAAGGGCCAAGGTATGCCTTTCTTATTTGAAGGAAATTTAGACTCTAATCTACCAAGTCTGAATATTTGGTGTATGTTCTTGATTATTGGAAGAGGGCCATATTCCTATCTCAGAACCTCAATTAGATTCTCTCCTTTTGAATTGGCCTTAGGACTAGTGACAAAGGCCGAAACTAACCTCATTTTTATTTTAGAATACCAAAGGATGTGTATGTCACAGTGTAACAAATAAAATATATAAATAATATAGATATAATGTAAAAGATAATAATCATAAATAATAGTTAGTTAAGCTAGTAATTAGGTTGAAGAGGCATGTCTAAATGAGACATGACTCTTCATGAAGAGATACTTGCTTGGTATATAAGCAAGCCTCTCGTTCTCATTTGTAATTCATTCATTTGTAATTCATTTTATTTAATATTAATATCCTAAATGGATATCTTGACATTCCAAGTTTTCTGGAGTAATTAATTTTTAGAAGGAACTTTGTTCGATTCATTTGGTATCAGAGCCACGTTTGGCTGATCACCAGGCCTTTGGCTATCAACCTATCATCAACCTTGTTGTTGTCAAAATTGAAGCGTTTTTCCACACATTGGGAGATTCTCCATTTTTTAGGTCTTTGGCCATTTGCTACTGTTTAAAAAAAATAAAAATAAAATGAATAAAGAATAAAGGGAAGAAGGGTATATAAAAAAGAGGAAGGAAATATATATTCTAAAACAAAAAAAAGTGAAATATATATATTATATATATATATAATAATAATATATATATATACTAATATTATATATATATAGTCTCTATATCTAATAATTCCTATATCTTATAATCTTATATCTAATAATCTATTATATAATCTATATTAGTATATATATATATTATATTATATATATATATATATAATATATATATAATATATCATATAAGAGAAATGGAAATAATATTTTATAGATTAAAGAATATATAGCAAAAGAAAGAGAAATTTATAAAAAGAGGTTAAAAAAAAGGAGAGAGAAATATATCATAAAAAAGAAAAAAGAAAAAGAAAAAATAAATAAATAAATTGTTGAAAAAAAAAGAAGATAAAAGAAGTGAAGAAAAAGAAAAAATATGGAATCCATGAGTAAGGAACAAAGACAATCAATCACAAGAGATATAGAACAATTAATTACAATATTTGAGCGACTTGAGAAGAGAAAGAGAATGGATTCCTTCTTCGATTCTCTACATCCATCATCACTTCCACAAAATGATGTTATCCAGTGTACCAAGAAAGTGCAGCTAAAAGATCAAGAGAATGACAAAATAGCCAAAATTCAACAAAGCAAGGAAGTGTTAGAATGCAAACATAAAAATCTTGTGGATATACATTACAAAGAAATAATGGAAAAGGACAAAGAAATTTCTCGTCTCAAGGACCACATCGAAAAATTACTAGCACAAGTGAAGAAGACTAAAGTCTCAAAGAAAGAACTCAAGTAGCATTTATCAGAACAAGAAGAGGAAAATTTACGTTTAAAGAACCTTAATAAAAATTTATTAGAACAAATCAGAGATCTAAAAGGTGAAAAACTTGAAATTCAAAACACTGAAAATAAGGTTGATGAATAAAAAACCAAAGAACTTTTACATCTGAGAAACCATAATTAAAGTCTACTCAATCAAACTAAGAAACTTAAGGAGGATAAGAAAGCATTAAAAGATAAGTTGGAACAAGTCACTCAAGAAGAAGTATCGAAATCTCCAGTCACAATAGTTCAAGTTGAAAATAAGGGAACGAATACCGATCCAGTGAATATGACAACTCAAGAAGACAAGTCAGTTGAAGAAATGACACACGTAGATGTTGCAGTTCAAACAATAGACATCCCAAGTGAATGTTCCATAACCAATTCAACAACATCTTTGCCAAGGAGAAAATTTAAAAACTTTATATCAACATCCGAGTCATGAGAATAAACGAATAAACCATGCTACATATTTGAACCAGTCAAAACCGAAACAACAAACTGATGTTCCAGATAATAGTGATGTAATCTCAATCCAATCTTATGCTAAGAAGTCGTTACAAAATTCCAGTGATCAGAGTACTATACAAAAGATTAATCTGGGATGGTCTGATCCCTTCCCAGTGCGACAATTTTGTTTGTCACTAAGAAGATCATATCAGCTTGTATCGACAAAGATGACTGTTCTGAGACAGAAAGACTCTCGAAGCAGAAAAAGAGATCAAGCCTTTTTTCATCGACAAGCTTTGAGGACAAAGCTTTTTGAGGAAGAAGGAAACGTAACGAATAAAATATATAAATAATATAGATATAATGTAAAAGATAATAATCATAGATAATAGTTAGTTAAGCTAGTAATTAGGATGAAGAGGCATGTCTAAATGAGACATGACTCTTCATGAAGAGACACTTGCTTGGTATATAAGCAAGCCTCTCATTCTAATTTGTAGTTCATTCATTTCTTACTCATTTTATTTAATATTTATATCCTAAATGGATATCTTGACATTCCAAGTTTTCTGGAGTAATTAATTTTTAGAAGGAACTTTGTTCACTTCACATAGCAGTTATGTTACAAGACTAAATGGCCTCAGTACTATGCAGGATAAAATATCTTAGAATAAAAGAATCCAAAGTGCCTCATAAGTCCTCAGTTCGAAGTCCAAAATTATGAAATTCAATCTAAAAGGAATCTAGCAATCTCAAACATCATGCAAATCCCAAGTTTGTTAATGAAGTAATTTTTTTCATTGGTATGTGTTCTGAAGTTCTAATATCCTAATCTAAGATCAAGTTTCAGAACTCGTGACCATTCATATGATGCTATGTTAGTTGGTGAAATCCATAGTTGATTCTTTCTGAGATGATACCTCTTGGTTGAAAAGTTTGAAGTATGTACGTTCTCATGTTCTCAATTTAAAAGCTTATCATGTGTCTTTGATGGACTTAATATGCTCATCCTTAAATATATTTAAGATATATAATTCCAAGAGATGTTGGGTGAAAAAGGAAACCTAAGAGATGTTAATAAATTCTTGATGCTTCAAATAGTGTCACAGTCTCCATGCATGATATGAATTTTTTGGATTATGGCTTAAGACAAGATAATAAAAGAAAGGGAAATATGTGTTGAACAATTTTTATGGAGAGACTACTTTGGGTTCATAAGTAAAATGCAATCCTACCAAAATGTGCACATACAAAATGCATATGTTGGTGATAAGATGGATGAAATGAGGATATTTATCAGTTTCTTAAAAGTGTTGATTGACAAATTTTATAAGTATGAAAACATTGCCACCACACGTTTTATGTATACTATTTTCATAACCAAAGGCGTGTTGCAGTAATAGGGTACTTTTGGATTCAGTTTCAAAACCTCATAACAACTTGAAGAATCTATTTTTTCATTTGGATATGGAAAAGATAATTTGCAAAGTCTGATGAATCTTGGAAAAGCTGTAAAATGAATATTGCAATAGGTAGGGTTTGTAGTCCTAGACTAATGTTGAAGGATTATGAAGATCTAGGGTTTGAAGTTAAAAATCGTAGCTAATGATTGATATAGGGTTTAAAAGCTCCAGTTGGCTAAAAATGGCTTGGAGAAGAAAGCCTATGGTGTTGAAACTGTAAATAGGTTCGATGTTCATAATGTATGATGTTGTAAAGAGTAAAAAAGAATTTATTTGAGTCAAAAGAAAAATCATTTTTGTAAGGTTCTATTTGGACATTTGTTTTTTTGTTTTGTTTTGTTTTGTTTTTTGTTTTTTGTTTTTTGATTTTATGTATGTTTTGGTCAAATCCCAACTACTAAGTCCATACTCTAGATGACGATTCAGGTCAACCTTTAGAGGCACCTTTTTGGACATGGAAACATCTATATATTGATTTATATTCTCTACCATTCGTCAAGTAATTCATACTTCATTTGTGGAAGAAAAATTCAGATCTCTATGGCACTATATATCTAAAGTATGCGAGTTCTCTATGGCACTATATCTCTAAAGTAGGCAATTTATCCATGGCACTATATCTTTGAAGTATGCGGGCTCTCTGTGGTACTATATATTTGAAATATATGATACCTCTATAGCACTATATATATGAAATATGCGAGCTCTCTGTAACATACAAATATAAAGTATAATATAAGGCATACAAATATGAAGCTCTGAGGTAGCGAGATTATGAAA
Source organism: Pinus taeda (assembly GCA_000404065.3). Lineage (NCBI taxonomy): Eukaryota > Viridiplantae > Streptophyta > Pinopsida > Pinales > Pinaceae > Pinus > Pinus taeda. Next base: position 18,803 of record APFE030314336.1, on the reverse strand, counting down.
ATCTGAGGTAGTGAAATCAAGGACTTTGAGGTAGAGAGATCATGTAGCTTTGAGGAAGCGAGATCATGAAGCTTTGAGGTGGCTAGATCAAGGACTCTAAGGTAGTGAGTTTAAGGTTTTGTTGATGGTGCTGGATACCACCAACATGTAAGGGGATATCCCTGATGTGAAGTCCCAATTAGACCTCACACCATTTGGTGTATAAGTCCCATCCAACTGTATGGTCCAACCACCATTGGAAAGGTTTCAAAGATGTGCCTTGGTTACAAAACACGCACAAGAGACCGCAACACCTCTTTGGTGCAGCAAGTATCTAAGATTTCTGAGACACCAAATGTAAGGTGCACAGGGATATTCCATGGTTGGTAAATGAAAAAGAGCCTCTGATTAAGAAAGTAATAGTACTATCCTAAAGGGGGACCTTGGAACGAAGAGAAAGTCTTGTTGATCACTTGTAGATTATTTGACATAATAAAAAAAATCATGAAAATATAACAATATGTATTCAATAATAACCATATCTAAGTAACGAAATAATTCATTAACATTAGTACGTAATTAAACCAACATGTATTGTAAACATAATATGAATAATATTACTAAATCCACAATACATGTATGAAGAATTTCCAGATCATAAAGATTCTGATTATGAATGAAAGATCCCAAGTACACTATTACATAGATGAAACATTAAATCTAGTAGTGGAACATGAAGCCATAACTTGCTTCTCCGAAAAATTATATACCTCCTATTCACTACAAGAGAAGACAAGGTAAGAATCCAAGGATCCAAGCCCTTAGCTTGAGTTATGAGGAGCTATTTATAACTAATAACAATGACCTTTAAGCTTCCTCGTGACCTTTCAACTCCTATGAATTTTCATATTTTATACATGACTCTTTACATTCCATATGTGGCCATTCACATTCCACATGTGTCTCTTAGAATTCATTACATAAAAATTATTATAAAAGAAAAAATACATATGAGACGGTGGCTATATGAGACAAAACTGATAATAGGATAAAGTCTTATCAAATTGAAAAATCATTTGCTTCCTCATGGAGCTCATTGGTTATGTATGTATGCCATGTTTTGAACTCTGTGGATATGACTTTGACCCAAACCAGCGAGTCCACTACATACTGCATCTTCACCTCTTGTCTCTATCCATATGGACTTGGAGCTTGATTGCACATTATTCCATATCCATGAGGGTTTCATGTGCGATTTAACTAGTGCGATGGAATATTGTAGAATGGTGTTTTTGGTGATCTCCAAGCCTTCTTGTTCTGATGCTTGTTTGATCTTTTCTATGTACTACCTGATCTCTTAGAAGATGGTTTCCATGCCACTGATTTCTTCAAGTGAACTTACTAAAGGAATGCCATGTTTTTGTGTTAGAGAATAGAAAACATTGTGCAGATGATCATAAGCGGAAATAGTGTTAGTCTCATGTTCTCCAAGATGGTGGTAATTCTGATGGTGGAGTCTCAACTGCACTTAGTCCATTTCAGTGACAATCCTATCCTTTCTAACCAACTGTGGTGAAATATTCGAATACTTGGTAGCCCATTCCTGAAGTTGATCAACCTCTCTGCTTGTGACTTTCAAGAGCTTCAATTCTTCTTGTTCTTTCTTCTGAATGCCAATGAGATGAGCCACCACTTGTTGTAGAATTATCATCTCATCATATAACTGTGCCATGGTTTCCTCCATTGGCCCCAGTTCCTCCTACATGGATGACTGCCATTTTTTTGTATTGAAGTTGTGTGAAGATAACCATTGATTCTCCACAACAAGGTGTTTTACTTGTTTCTTCAATGCATCTAGCTCTCTCCTTATTCATGCATTCTAATTTAACAGATATTCAGAGTTGTCCTACACTTATGTAGTGAAAGCAACATTTTACACCATGATTTCCTTGGGATTCCTTTTGGTATTGGCTGTTGTCACCTTCTATGCAGATATTGAGACTGGGTTCTAACGATTATTTGAGAAGTATCTCTGCCTCTTCTTCACGATCCTCTTCTTGAGATGATAAAATGTGAAATTGCACATATCCATGACTCTCTTCTCAAGTGGAGGTGTGGTTCCCATTTCACCAAATGGGAGATGACCACCCATGAGAGGAGGTTCTTCTAGAGAACTTGGTTCATCATCCATGGGTTAGATGGTGTCATCTTCCTCCAATTATTCCCCTCTATTCTCAGTTTATTGTTCTTCCTCCATTCTCTATGCTACTTCTTCCTCCTGGAAATGCCTTTTCTATTCCTCTTCTACTTTCCTTCTTTCCTCTTCTTCTTCCTATTGCTTCCTGAGAAACTAATCTTGTTTCCTCTTCTCCTCTTTGTCTAATTTTCTCCTGTCCTAATAAAATTTAATAGCTCCGGTGTTCAAAGGACTAAATTTCCTTTGTTTATTGCCTTCTCTTGCCAAATCATTCTTGATCCTTTTCCTAGGAGTTATACTCTTTTCTCGAGGGGTTATCTACGATGCGTCTTGTTCCTGCACATATTGAGCTGGTGGTTCTTGGGGTGAATTGACCTCAAATCCTGGACGTGTCTTTCCAATTGCGTTGTACCAGTTCTTCACCTTCTCATATTATGCGGTATACATTGATGAATATTCCCAATTGAAACCAATCCTTTCACAATGCCACCTCCATACTCTCTTGAGATCATATCCATGAAATTCTTTAACTACAAAGTGTAAGAAATATAGCTCTTGTATTTTTTCACTTGCTGCCTTGTGGATCTTCAGTTTGTACAATCCGATCCTCAAAGGGAAGGTGGGCCAAGGGGCTTTCTTCCTTCTGTGAAGGACTCCTTCCAACCCTTTTCCAACTGATATGATACTTATCGAAATCCCACTTTATTGGTCAAATATTGTGGCATGAGATGAGGGGAAATATGACATCCAAAACACCTGATATATGTACCCTCAAGCACTGCAAATCAATCTGAGATATCGTGTAGTGACTCCTTCACCTAATCGGTCATGCAAGGAGGATCAATCTCATATATCATATGAAATATGACCACAAAGGAGTTCTCTACTAAACTGCCGTATGCGCCTTTGAAGCTTGATTTTGACAACACTCTGTAGTGGAAGTAGACTGGAAACTTGTTATATGGGGTCCAGTTCCAATACATTTTTAGGAAAGCATATTGTGCATAGATTCCATCTAATAAAATGTAGACATATAGAATTATGATGCCTGATTTTCCCTCAAATATTCCTTTGCTTTCCCCACATGACGTTGCAACTCAAATGACAATGTATCTACCTAATTGAAGATCTTACCATGGGTAACCACCATGTTGAAGAAGAGGAAGAGGTGTATCTAATTCATCCTATCACTTTGGGGGAACTTGAAGTAGCTATGAAATGCTTCAACAAAGACAAAATCTCGGGGCCTGATGGTTGGCCAATGGAATTATACATTTCCTTCTTTGAGCCCATTGGGTAGGACCTGCTGCTTGCCATTGAGGATTGCTGGCTATCAGGTAGGATGTCAGAAACCTTCAATTCTACCTTCCTTGCCCTCATCCCTAAGGTGGACAAGCCCCTTAACTTTGATGATTTTAGGCCCATTTTCATATGCAATTGTGTCTACAAGATTATCTCCAAAATCATTACCCTTCGCATGAAGCCAATCCTTTCCAGGATGATATCCAAGGAACAATTTGCCTTTCTTAGTCACTGTAAAATCCATGAAGCAATAGGTACTGCCCAAGAAGTGCTCCACTTGATCAAAACTCTATCCAAAAAGGTTGATATCCTCAAGATTGACCTCTCCCAAGCTTTTGATCGTTTGAGTTGGTCCTAATTACAACTCATTCTTACATGCATTAGTTTCCCTCATTTGTTTATCAATTGGATCTTGTGTTGCTTCACCTTTGTGTCGTTTAGTGTACTTATTAATGGGGTAGATTTGGATTTCTTCCATGCTGAAAGGAGACTTAGGCAAGGTTTCCCCCTCCTTTGTTGTTTCTTCTGATTATGGAAGGCTTAAGTAGACTGTTAAAAAAGGTGTGCTCAAATGGAAACATGGAATGGATTTCGATCACTGACAAGATTTTTCTCTCTCATCTTTTCTTTGTAGATGCTGTACTTATTTTCTTAGATGGCCCTTTACATGATTCTTCATGTTTCAAGTCCATACTATCTCTATTTTGTAAAGCCAAAGGTATGGAGCCGAATTATGACAAATCAACTATCATTTTCAATTCTTGTTTGCAAAATGAACAAAGATATGCTTCCCAACACTTTGCTTTCACTAGGAAAGAGCTAGATTCAAGTCTGAATTATTTGGGTTTCAGGCTTAAGCCAAATGACTACTGAATTGCTGATTGGTCATGGCTATTAGAAAAAAATAAAAATCGCATCAACATTTGGCAGCAAAAATGGCTCTCTCGAGTTGGTAGGCTCACCCTGATAAAATATGCATTGGAGGAAATTCTCATATATTGGATGTCCCTAGCATGGATTTCTAAAGGAATTCTTCATAGAATTCAACAGATATGTTGCAGATTTCTTTGGCGGGGTCAAAACTTGGGAAGAACTTTTGCTTGGGTAAGCTGGGAAAGGATCGCAAAGCCCAAAAAATGGGGTGGGTGGGGGCTGAAGGAACCCCAAGAATTTGCAAAAGCCCTTGGGGAAAAGAATGGATGGCAAATGATAACCACTAATAGCCTTTGGAAGGAATTTTTTTACAACAAATACATTTCCTGCTTATCTATTGATGACTTGATCTGCAATCCCTATCAAAACACCCCAGGAGCTTCGAGTATTTGGAAAGCCATTACTCACTCCTTCAACATTATTAAGGAAGGCCTGGCTTGGAAAGTTGGCAATGGTTCATAGATTATAATTGTTTCGGATGCCTAGGCTGGTAGTAGGAATGCACACATTCTTCCTAGAGAAATGTGACAGGCCTTGATGGAGGCGGGTTTCACATGGCTTACTCACATTGCGACAGTGGAGCAACTAGCTTGGCCAAACCTGTAGTGGCTGGCATTCGAGAATTTGGGAATAGAGGAAGGATGGAGTAGGGTCTAGTTACCATTTGTGGGGGCCTTGGAAGAAGCCAACATCTGCTTTATAGATAGGGCTGATGAAATTATTTGGGCAAAAGGCCCAACGGGCAGATATTCCCCAAAAACTGGCTTTGCTTCGATCATGGAGGCCTGGGCAATGGGTGAGGTTTTCTGGTGGAGACGAAATCTTTGGAAACTGAAGGCCCCCCACAAATCTCACCTTTTCATGTGGAGCATCCTCTCTAATAAAATTCCCACTGAAAATAATCTGAGAAAACACATGTTTCATGGCCCTTCCCATTGCTGCCTATGTAATGTTGTTTCGGAGGATGTTGACCATCTTTTCCTTCACTGTTTGGCCTCATCTGAAATATGGAATCACATCGTTTCCATGCTCTCTATTGATACCCACTGGGATAGCCAGAATGTAAACGATGCTTGGCATTGTTGGTGGATGACTACTGCCACTCAGAAAATCAGGAACCTGCCCCTCATCATTTGCTGGGGCATTTGGCTTCTCAGAAACCATTGGATTTTCAGGAAAAGCCTATCCATTGGGAAATATCATGCAATCATATGCTTTCCATATTCAACTTGATCCTAGAGGATTTGATTCAACATTCCATCAGAGTCATCAACCCTGAGATCATAGATAGAAGCTAGCCTTGGGCCTTTTTCAATGGTTCAACGCAACTTGATGGCTGTGGTGGGAGGGAAGTCCTTCATCTAAACGACTCTATATATTTCAAAATCAAAGTGGGTCTCAGGTGAGGAAAAAATAACTATGCAGAATTAAACAACCTTATATGCCTCCTCCTTTTTGCAAGGGAGCAGAATTGCCACATAATTCAGATTTTCAGGGACTCTCAGCTTATCATAAATTGGATCAATGGGATCTACCTCTGTCACTTGCACACACTCAGGGATCTGTTAGAGGATGATTTATTTTTAAAATATCAGTTTGAGTTTTCTTCTGCTCTCATATATACAAGGAAAGGAATGAAGTCACTGATATTATTTCCAAAGAGGCCCTGCAAATGATTAGAGGACACTGGTTGATTCATGAGTTTAAGGATGGGGATTTCTTCTATATCTACCATCGACCTTTCATCGAGGGAGCATGAATCCACCTGGAATGATCTATGAGATCATTTTTTTTTTTTTTTGCAATTTCTAGTTTTTTGAGCTGATCTGGTTTTAGACTTATGGCTTATGTAGCCTCGTTTCTACTGCTTTATAAGGCCAGTTCTGTAAATATTTTTTGCTTATTACTTTTTGGACTATTATTGCTGGATAGTGGTGAAAGTATTTTTATATATGTTGGTATACAACATGTAATTTTCTTAAATCTTTTAAAGAAAATTATGCTTTTTCCCCAGAAAAAATAAAGATATATATCCCTGATAATCATGGTAAGTTAAACTATGGATGGTGGTGACGAAACTTAGCATGTTGTAGACACTAATATTTGATGATGTCACTCGTGTCACGGTCGACCCATTTGGTGTAGAGGTCATTATTTGCATATTCTGTGGCCCTTTGCATCTTATAGTAAGTTTGCATGTCCTCTCCATAATAGGTGGCAAGCTGACCACCTGTTTCACTATGAAGCATGAGATGAGAATCATCCATTTGTGTAATAATCCACTCAATCACTTCTACACAAGGGATGCATGGGAACTTGCATGTGATCCTATGCATTCTGGATCACTTGATATTACTGTATACTTTTAGATCCTCCAAGTTTTCTACTAACTATTTATGCATGAATGTATCTTTTCTGCCATTCCATTTGACCTCAATAGACTTCTTTATGAAGCATTATATATCTGCATAGATAGGAATGGTAGGATTTGTCACTTCAACTAATTCTTTATTGCTTGCCTTTGAAGCTTCTTTAGAGGCCACTTTACATGTAGCGAGTGGCATGGTTCCAACAGATGATGAAAGAGTAACAATACTTATGGCTCGAACACTTGTTTGTGGAAGCATACTCATGATGATAATGATTAGATTTATGAAATCTCCTAAATATTATGAGCAATAACTTAGCAAATCATATTCAAAGAGCCATCAAACATATCTGAGAATGTAATCCTATCAATGACATCACATAACTACTTGCATGGGTATGAAACATGCATGCAAACAAGGAGGGCACACTTCCAAAGCATGAGGGAAGTTAAAGGGTTATTTGGGGCTTTGAAGTGCACTCATGCACTCAACCAAGAGAAGGAAAACATCAAGGGTGTAGGGTGCATTGATGAAGCATGAAGGAGAAACATCCATGCCTTTAAGGTACACTCATGTGCTCAAGGAGACTAAGAGGGTGCATTGGTGCACTCTGAAGAGGCGAAGGAATGAATCTTCAGGACTTAATGGTGTGGTGATGTGCTCAAGGACAAGGATGGTGCACTAGCGCATGCTGAAGGGACTAAAGGAAAACATTTAGGCCTTTGGAGTGCACTCATGTGCTCAATGAGGGCGCAATTATTTGTGACGAAGGAGTGTGTTCTTGAGGGAAACTTATCTTTTCTGGGTGCAATTTTATGAGTTAGTCAGGGCTTCAACTTCCAGAAGTGTGTTCTGTCACAGAATGGCTCAAGGACAATTCTAGTAGTAAGATTGCATGATATAAATGTGGAGAGGAAATATCTACAAGTTTCTATGGGTGTTGTCGCAATGATGATTAGAATGTGAAAAGTTAAGGAATATGAAAATTCACAGTCCGCGACAACAAATTAACACTTGTAGAGGAAAATTTGAATAAAAACACTAGTAAATAAACTAAAAAGCAAAGAAACATAAAAAAGGAAAGAAATATTAATGACAAAAACATCCTAGGAAACCAATATAATCGACATGCACAACTTACTTGGAATGCAAATCAACAAAAAGTTTCTTGATCCAAAGATGTGCGCCCAACCTAGATAAGAATGATTATGAGAATGGATGATTATATGGGTTAATTTAAAATATATTACATGCAAATCCATCTCATGCAAGCTCGCCACTTATCGACAAGTGAATGAGTTAGTTAAGGGAAGTTAAGTGGGCCCCTATTTTCTAGCAGTGCACCCACATGTAACAAGAAAGCTCATGCATGGGTTCCAGATAGACACATGTCTTCATGTCAAAGGAATGCACTCAAGGAGGGTGAACTTGCTAAACATGAAGGAGTGCACTCAAGAAGAGAACAGTTCTTCAACCCGAAGGAGTGCACTCAACACAAGAGCAAGTCTTCGTGATCTTGGAGTGCACTTTTTCTTTAAAAGTGATTTTTCTTTCTTTTGTTTTATTTTGAGTGCTTTTGTATGATTCTTGTGTGTGTGCATGAAAAACAAGGTTAGTTTCTAAGTTAAGAAAAGCTACAAGTTCACCTAACCATGGATAAGATAACACAAGCACTTCTGAAGGAAAGATGACAACGCTTAGGAAACATTGACCAAGGAGGATGCGACACTTAGAGAAAACATAAAATAAAAAATCAAACAATGTGATGACACTAAGGGGCTTGAAATTATAATTAATTTAGGCTCAAAATTTGAGTTAGGCAAAAATTTTGGAGGGTCATTGTCACAACGAAAACACTTGGTGAAACACTGGAGAACCCCAACTTCTCTAATATGGTTTCATTTATGCACAAAGTCTCAATTATTTAGGAAGTATTGATTCAATCAATGAGTCACCTTAGCTCCCCACTCTACTCAGTTAAATATATAGTATTCCCTGTTCCATTACTCGGCATAACACAACATGAAGCAAGCCATATCATTATCTCGTCAATATAAGTAAGGGTAATATAGCACAACGAGTTAAAACCATCAGAGTATGAGTTTTACATATCTTGTGTTGGTTCGTTGCTAGTAGGTCCTAGACAGTACCCCGACATAGTCACTTTAGGAACACAAGTATTGCTTTGCTACTAGTGGGCTTGGATAGTACCCCAACAAAGTTGCTTGCTTCACCTCCCTACGCAGGAAGCCTTTCTCTTCTTCACCCTTTATTTTCTTTATTTTCAGAGAACTGTGTTTAGGGACTTATTATTATCAACGAGTGGAAGAGAGATCCCAAATTAGTTATAGCAGAAGAGGTTGCAGACATGTTTAAGACCTCTGATGCTTTGTTTTCTAAAAGTTTTTCGCTTATCTTACCCTACTCAGATAGATAGGAAAGAAAACATTATTAATAAACATGACCGAGTAAGGAATGAGAATCCTAAATAGATATGGGAATCATGGTTTGCTTATGATTTCCCAACTAAAGGATCATAGTTTCCATCCGAAAATCATCAACTTGAAAGATGTAAATGAAATCAAAGGAGAGGGTAACAAATAAGCCAAGGGTCGTATGCTACCACAAATTTCTTTTCACAAAATATTAACCACATCATCTTGAGGCTCAAAAATAGCTTCATTCGAAGACTAATGAAACCAAAAAAACAAGACAAGAATGCAATATCACTACAACAAAATAGGAAAATAGTGCCTAAAATAGCACCAAAATTTAGTGTTTTTTAGCTCACAACTTGGACACGTTTCCTAGTGAAAAAAGGGGCACAACCGATTATGTTTATCATAGTGCTAGATTTTGCACTGTAAATTTCTCCAGAAATAAAATCGTAAATAATGTTGAAAAAAGTGCCAAAAATAAAGCCATATAATGCCATAAATAACACCATAAATAATGCCATAAATAACACCACAAATAACGCCAGAAATAACACCCAAAATCTTACTTGGAGTTGTGCTGGAAATAATGTTGTAAGTAGCACCAAGAATAACATCGTAAATAGCATCATAAAAAGGGCCAAGAATAGAACCAGGAATAATGCCATTTTAGTGCTGGAAATAGCACTAGGATTTTCTTCCAATTTGGCTCTTGGTTTAGCTTCCAGTTCAACGTCAAATTTTGCTTCTCGTTTTGCTTTTAATGTGGCTTCCAATTTTACTTCTAGTTTTTCTTCTAGTGTGGCTTCCAATTTTGCTTCTAGTTTTCTTCCAGTGTGGCTTCCAATTTTTCTTCCAGTGTGGCTTCCAATTTTTCTTCTAGTGTGGTTTCCAATTTTTCTTCTAGTTTTGCTTTTAGTGTGGCTTCCAATTTTGCTTCTAGTGTGGCTTCCAATTTTCTTCCTTTTTCACTTCCTTTTTTTGCTTCCAAGCATCAGAAATAGTGCTAGGATAGACATCCAGTTTTTCTTCCCCTTTTGCTTCTAGTGTCGCTTCTAATTTTGCTTCTTTTTTTTCTTCCCAAAAATGATTATTGCTTTGCATAGAGTTAAATTAATATGTTTAATTTCATTTTAAGTAGTTAAATATATCATTTCTCTTAAGTGAGTCAGATGATTATACATCATATGAATCCATTTGAAATATTTTATAGGATAACATTTATAAAGAATTTTTAGGAAAACTAACATCCATAAAAATTAACAACATCATTATACTTATTAAATATCCATCAAAATAGAATTTACAACATCCAATATATACAAAATAACAAGATAATTATTTTAACATGATCATCACCTATAAAAGTCAAATATGTATAATTTAAGTGAAT
>APFE030314330.1:0-18916 GCA_000404065.3 Pinus taeda | reverse complement strand
CATCTCAAACTTCGTCGCAAGATCTCTCTTGCAGTGCTCTATGAGTCTCTCTACACCTGTAATGACCAAGTCATCCACATACAACACCAGAATGAGAGGCTCCTCACCTATCACAATAAAGTAAACGTTCGGATCTGCCTCACTCTTTGTGAAACCCATCCCCTGCAAATAAGTATCTATCCTGGAGTACCAAGCTCTGGGAGCTTGCTTCAGGCCATAAAGGGCCTTCTTCAGTCTGCACACATGGGACTCCCTCCCATGCACCTCAAAGCCCTGTGGCTGCTCAATGTACACCTCCTCCTGTATGAAGCCATTGAGAAATGCGGTCTTCACATCCATCTGGTGGATCTTCCAACCCACCTCTGCTGCTATCGATATAATGGAGCGAATCGAAGTATATCGAGCCACGGGAGCGAAGGTCTCCTCATAATCAACTCCCTCTACCTGGGAGAACCCTCTAGCCACAAACCTCGCTTTGAATTTCTCAATGCTGCCATCTGCAGCATGCTTTACCTTGTAAAGCCATCTGGAAATAACCATGGATTTTCCCTCAGGCCTCGGCACCACCTCCCAAACATCATTCTTCATGATAGAAGAATACTCCTCCTACATGGCCTCTCTCCAGACCTACTGGCTAGTTGCCTCCTCATAGCTAGAAGGCTCAGAGTCAAGGATGTTGGTAACCATTGCCATATAGCTACAAAACCTCTCAGGTGGTCTACTCTCTCTGACCGGCCTCTTAGGCTCAGCAATAGATGTGGTATCTCTCAAGGTGTCATGAAGCCACTTGGTTTTCCTCTTCCCTGAGCATGCTTCTCCCATAGGAGAATGAAACTCCTCCTCCTCATCATCAGGGGCCTGAACTCCTGACTGTCTATTTGCTGTCCTCTTGCCTGCACCTGAACCTGTAGAAGCTGAGGTACCGTGTGAACTGTCCATCAGTGGACTCCCTAATGAACTTCTCTGTGAACTGCTCAGAGCACCACCCCTCTGGCTCGGCGAGCCACTGCTCACTGACGGACCTGACATCCTCATAGATGTACCCCCTGATTCTCCTGATCCCTGCCCACTGGATCCCTGTGATTGACTCAATTGTTGCTGAGGGTCTAGCTGATCCAGATACTCTAACTTCAATGACCTCCTAAAGGCCCTGTCCTCCTCGAAATTCACATCCCGCCTAATAACAACTCTCCTCTGTGCAGGAATGTAAATATGAAAGGTCTTTGAGGTCTCACTGTAGCCCACAAAGATACTCTTCTCTGCGGTGGGCTCTAGTTTGGTCCTCTTCTCCTTGGGTATATAGGAGTATGTAATGCATCCAAAGATATGAAGATGACTAATATCAGGCTTCTTCCCAGAGAAAGCCTCCTCCGGAGTCATGTGCCCCAAGGCACGATGCAGACTCCTGTTCTGCAAGTAAACAGCTGTGTTGCAGGCCTCTGCCACAAAAACAATGGCAACCCCTGATCATGTAACATGGCTTTGGCAGCCCCTATGATGGATCTGTTCTTCCTCTCCGCAACCCCGTTCTGCTGGGGATTGTAAGGAACAGTGAACTCCCTCCTGATGCCTGCCTCCGCACAATAGTCAACAAACTCTCCAAGGGTGTACTCTCCTCCATTGTCCGACCTCAGGGACTTGATCTTCGACCTGTCTGTGTCTCCACAAGAGCTCTGAACTCCTGAAACCGCTTGAAGACCTCACTCTTGGTCTTCAAGAAATAAATCCAGGTCCTCCTGGAGTGATCATCAATAAATAAAACATAATACTCATATCCACTCAAGGAAACATGAGACATCCGACCGCTCACATCAGAATGTATCAAATCAAGTATCCCAGTCGCTCTGCTGTCACTGCTGGAAAAAGGGGATTTGGCAAACTTGCCCATAGCACATCCTCTACAAGTATCAAAGTGATCAGTACTGAAATCTGGCATACCTGTAGTGATCTCCCGCAAGGTCCTCAAGGCTCCATGATACATATGTCCCATCCTGTGTTGCCAAATCTCACATTGCTCAGAACTGCTAGCTCTGCTGTCGGTACTACTGCTCAATGCCACAAGGGGCTGGAATGCAAACTTGTACACCTTTGCATGGCGTACACCTATCACTCTAGCTGACTCAGCTGGAGTGCCCCTGGGATACATCAACACCTGTCCTCCCCTGAACAGTATCTCATATCCTCTGTCCTCCAAAGCTGAGACAGATATGAGGTTCTTCCTCATCCCTGGCACATAAAGAACCTCTGTCACTTTCAAGGGAGGTTTGGACTCCCTCTTAAATGTCAGTGTCCCCACCCCGACTGCTCTAACAACTCTATCATCACCAAGTACTACCTCTATATCATTGCCGCTCTCTGAAAGCTTAGAGAAGTACTCACAGACTCCTGTCATGTGACGTGAAGCCCCACCGTCCACATACCAGATACCTGAAGATGCTCTGCTAATCGAGGGAAAAGCATGCTCCCTCTGAACCTGTGTGGCAGGTGATCCTACACTAGAGGACTCATAGGCAGTGAACCCAAACTCCTGGTCAAAATGAACTGAAAAATCCTCAACCTCTGCTGAAGCTGCCACGCTCTGGTTCTTCCCCTTCTTCTTCTTCTTCTCTGGACACACAACTGCATAGTGTCCCATCTTTTGACAATTCCAACACTTCACCTTGAAATAGTCCTTCTGTGTTTTTACCTGTTTACCTTTACCTTTGCCTTTGCCCGCACCACTGCTTGTGGAAGCCTGCTTCTTCCTTTTGCCTTTCTTGCCTCCTGCCACCAGTGCTACATCCTCATCCTGCTCAACTGACTTGGCTGCCCAAGCTGACCTTTCCTGATCTCTGTCTGAATGCAATCATCCCAAAACCTCTCCCATGTGGGAAGGGTCTCACGTGCACAAACCCCATCAGCAAAATTCATCCATGAACGGGGGAGGCCATTTACCGCAATCCGCACCAACTCAGTGGGTGGAATGGCCTCTCCAATCGCTGCCAACTCATCTCTCACATTAGTAATCTTAGTGAGATATCCAGCTGCACTATCATTGTCCATCTTAATGTTCTTCAGTTTCTCCTTCAGAACCATTTTCTGGTTCTCATTGGTACTCTGGTAGAGATTGGACAATGCTGTCTACATCTCATGGGCATTGCTCTTACTTCTCACATGAGGAATGCAATGGTCTTTGATTCCATCTAGAATCAGCCTCTTACCCTTGTTGTTCTTTCTATTATAAGCAGCCAACTGAGTAGCATCAGTAGGCACAACAACAGGGGTCTGAGTGGTATGCACCATGATATCCAAGACTTCTGCCTCCTCAAAGATACTCTGCATTCTCTCCTTCCAAACGTTGTAATTTGTATGCCCATCCAACCTATCCTCCACCCTCAATCCCAATGACATCCTGTTGTCTTAAAACTGAAAAATAGCACTGTTGTAGTAAAGATAAAACTGTTGTTTGTGAAAAATCAGCTTGCTGGAATTTTCTGAGTGAAAAATCAGCAGCTGTAATTTTTCTCTTTGTTGTCCCAAACTGCCCTTTAGCGCTCAAGCTTTGATACCATGTAAAAATTTCTGTTTTTCCCACCCCGGTTTTCAGTTTCTCCTTATTTCTCCCATGTAGTTAAATGCCCTTTCCCATAACCATACATTCAACAAGCTGGAAAAAATAAATTTTGCTGAAAACACAAATTCTGGAAAATTTACAGAATGCTGGAAATTGCAGAAATAATAATCAGCCGTTTAAACACATTAAAACACTGATATTTTTTGTTAACGTGACCCTGGAAAAACCCCCTACAACTCTTGGGGAAAACCAGTTTGAGAGCTCTTCTTTATTTCTGAAAAATGTCTTTTTACAGCAAGAAAATTTCAGCAAAAATTACAGCAAAATATTTTTTTTTTTCAGCAAGCAAACTTATCCGTTTTCAGCCCAATGGACCACTTGGAAACTTCTCAGTTTTCAACAAAAAATCAACTTTTTCTGTTTGTTCTTGCTGCTGTTCTGCTTGTCTTTCTGTTGTTCTGATTTTGCTAAAGAGCTGTCTGGTATGTGTGCCAAACTGCTGCCTCTTTTTCTCCTTCTTTTCGAGAAATCTCCCTTGCTCTCTTGCTCTCCTTCTCCCAATCTGCTCATGAAAGAATGAATGATCTTTTCCTCCTTTTCCTCTTTTAATATAACTCCAAGTGACTTTTGGGTGATCCAAGTGACTTTTGGGTGATCTCTAAATCCAATGGCTGAAATAGATTTAGATCAATGGCTGAGATTAAATGCACATTTAAATCTCACTTTCTATTTTTTAATTCACCCCACTTTAATAAAGACCCACTTAGTCATTTATTTCCAAAGTCACTTTTCCTTTCTAATTTTACATTGACTTTATTAAAGTCACTTTAAAATTAGACTTTAGTAACTTTATCACTTAAAGTCACTTTTAAATTAGATTTTAACTTTATAAAAAATTATAAAGTCACTTTAGGAGGAAAATTAAAATCTTTTGGACACTTTTCCCTAGGCCAAAGATCAAAGCCTAAGAGAACCACCTGTCCTCCGGTACCAAATTTCAACACACATTTATTTCCTAGTGAAAAAAGAAGAATTATTCAGGAGAGTTCGTATTATTCATGGATTTCTAATGAATTGTTTAAGACAGGGCTAGATTGTGTGATCAGAAGGTGTGTTCGGGAAGATGAAATGCCTGATATCCTCAAGGCATGTCATGATGAACCATGCGGTGGAAACTTTGCTGACAAAAGGATGGCCTATAAGATCCTTTCTTTAGGGTATTATTGACCTTCCATTTCCAAAGATGCAAAACAATATGTCAGAAGGTGTGACAATTGCCAAAGAGTTGGGAGACCGACTCTTTCAAATGAAATGCCATTACAACCATAGGTACTCATCGAACCCTTTGAAAAATGGGCTTTAGATTTCATTGGACCTATTAATCCACCATCTAAGCAAAAGAAGTATATACTGGTATGCACTGATTATGTCACTAAATGGGTAGAAGCCAAAGCATTATTTGCTACTACTGAAAATTCAGTTGTTAGTTTTCTTTATGAGGATATTTTTACTCGCTTTGGTGTTCCAAGAGAAATTGTGACAGATTAGGGAAGTCAATTTACATCTAACTTGATGGAGAAGTTGATGGAAGAATATAAAATCAAGGACAGAAAATCTACTCCTTACCATCCGCAAGCAAATGGCCAAGTGGAGTCTACAAACAAAGTTCTTGAGAGCATCATCACCAAAACTGTTCATCTACATAGAAGAGATTGGGCAGAAAGGCTTCTTGAAGCCTTATCGGCCTACAGAATTACATGGAGGAATACAACAAGGCATTCTCCCTATGAACTTGTTTATGGGAAAGAAGTCCTGCTCCCATTGAGTTTCAAGTCAAGACTTTCAAGATGGCAGTCCAGTTGGGGATGAATCTATCAGAAGCCCAAAAACACAGAATGAAGCAGCTGAATGAACTAGATGAGATCAGACAAGAAGCAATTTTAAGGACTGATCTAGTTCAACATCAAAGAGCTAAGTGGCATGACAGATACATCAAAGAGAAAATGTTTCAAGAGGGAGATTGGCCGCTACTGTTTGATTCCAAGTTCAAAGACTTCAAAGGTATATTTCAGACCCATTGGCTTGGGCCATATGAAATTGACAAAGTCTTTAACAATGGAGCGGTAGGAATCAAGACCATTGATAAATTTCAGATTCTCCTTATTGTGAATGGCCACCGATTGAAAATTTATCATAAGCCACTCTCAAAGGAGGAATTCATCAAGATGTTCCAAGAGAATTCTGCAATAAGGCTGGTGGAGAAGAATTCTTCTTCCCCACCAGCCTAGCCTTTTTTCCTTTCAGTTGTAAAAAAATAAAATAAATAAATAAATAAATAAAATTTGTATAAGTCTGAAAACCAATCATAGATTGGTAGTCTTATACATAAAATATAGAGTGAAAATCAGGGACACCTGACACTCTATATTTTCCAAAAAAAAAAATCTCTCTCCTCTCCATCTCATTTGCCATTTCACTCCATCTCCATCTCATTCATTTCACTTCACTTCACTTTCACTCCATTCCACTCATTTAATTTTCATTTCATCAATAAAACTTCCTTTCAGGACTATTTTCACTCAGTTAGTTCTTTTCTAACTATCTTTGTTTATCTAAGTGGGTGTTGTCCTAGTTTCCGTAGCTGGAAACAATTTTTGCAGCTAGAGACAGTTTCCGCAGCCAGAAATGATTTCCGCAGCTACCACCACTCCGTTTTGCAAATTTCACAGTCAAAATGTTAGTGCAAAAATCATGAAAATGCAGGTGTAATTGAGCAATTGCCATGAAGACATGGAGCATCTCCAAGACATCAAGAAAGAATAGTTGGTTAAAAGCTATGAGCAAGAAATGACAAGGTTTCCAAAGGTGTGAGCAAATTTTTTTATCAAATAACAATTAAGGTCATGATTATGCATAGTTATCAAACCATAAAAAGTTCTACTATGTGCAATGATTCAATATGATAGCTCCATTGTCCACTCCTATCCCACGATATTACTCCGCACACCATGCATTTATTTCTTAACGGTCTCATGATGGATTTTTTGGGTTTAAACTCAAGTTGACTGCACTTTCATTTGCCACCTACGCTCATGAGATGTGACAAATCCCTTTACGGCTCCTCTCCACCGCATTTTCCGCAACCATCTATCAAAACGTGTAATCTCCCGTACATAGTCATTAATTCAAATCTCACCTCCACTCTGTTCACTTACCATTTCATTAAAGGTCTTCCTTTCATATACACGCATTTCAAATTGTGAACTTATTTGTGACTGTTTTCCCTCTGTTCCGCCCGTAATCTGAGGCATTCCCGTTACTGCTACCGATTGCAGCCACTTCATTTTACCATAAACCTTACAAGCGAGCTACCTTCCGTCTGCTAAATCTTTATACGCAATTGCATCCTCAGTTGAAATTCAAAATAGAGAAAGGAATGGGAAAATTACTAAGGGCAAAGCCAGAAGGACCAAAACATCTAGAGGGTTACCCTCAAGAAAAAGATTTGCTGAGGAAAGCCAAATGGTTACGCTTCATCCAGAAGTTCAAAGGCCATAACAAAGAGGTAACCAAGGCTTTTTCACGGTCTTTCAATGGTCAAATGGTGGAGATTGGAGATTTGAAGCTCACGGTGACAGAAACAACAGTAGCAACTGCCACAGGCTTACCTCAAGAAGGTGAGTGATGGTTCAAAAACAAAAGTGTGGATGAACAGGCATGGAGAATTATGCTAAGAAACCCAGGTATGGACACCACTGTGTTTACTAAAGGAATACCTGTTCATGCACTAAAGGAAGAATGGGCTAGTTTGCTATTAGTTATCCAAAAAAATTTCACTTGTGAAGGTCGCTTTGGTTCGATGTACATGTACCATGCTAGACTGCTATGAATTTCATAGAGAATCAGACTCTTAATTTGCCTTATTTCTTGCTGTTGAGTTTGAAGAAAATGATTATTACATTCCAAAAACACATAGGCAATATAGAACCTCATCTATATCATCATGGACTTATAAAAATTCTCATTGAGGACCAACTAAAGAAAAACAAAGATACCTGGGAAAAATTCTTGATAAGAAACTACTTTCAAGAGCCATCTAAGGCCTATGAAAGTAGTACACAAAATACACCAAGAAAAAGTAGGAGGAGAGAAAAAAGCACTCTAGTCCAAGACTCCCCTACTACAGAAACTCAAGAAGTTGGTCAACAAGAAGAAGAAAATAGAACTAAAGACAAGAAACAGAGGAAAGATAAAGGTAAAAGGACCATCCAAGAAGTATACCAATCACCTGAGCCATCCATAGAGGAGGATTATCAACCACTGTCAGAAAGAATAGTAAATCTTCAGGCTACCATAGCAAAGAAAAAGGAAAAAGGGAAACAGAGTATACAAGAAAAGAGTACTAGTCCACCATTTTTGAGGAGAAGCCACAGACTAAGAGGAAAGTGGAATAAAACACAAATAAAACAGCCCCACTTCATTGACTTAGGTGGAGAGACACCTGAGAAAACTCCAGCTTGCCGTATTTCACCTAGTCCTCAACTAAGTATTGAAACTAGTCCTCCACATGATGAAAGCCCTTCTCAGCCAGAGCTAGAGAGTAGTCCTCCTCCTCCACCAGATTTTCAGCTCAATCCAAGGAAGACACCTGAAATAGATCCCAATCAATAGAAGGTATATGACTACTTAGAATCATTGGAAAAATCAGTTGTAGGTCCGAGTACCACTCTGCCACTAGATGCACAAGTTCAGTCCTTCAAACATGAGGTATTTGAATTAGAGGTCCTAAACAGGCATATCAAGTAGGAAAATGAAACACTCAAGGAACAGAGAAAAGTAGATAAAATTATTCAAGATAACACCATGCTTCATTTGGGACTATGGCAAAAGCAAAACAAGAAACTGAAGAAAAAGTGCAAAAAGTTGAGCAGAGCATTGATTAATCTCAAATTTAGATGTCTAATAAGGAAACCAAGGATGGTGGTAGCACCAAAGAAAAAGAAAAGAGGGCTAGATGTCCTAGCAGAAGCATCAGAACACATGGACTAGAGGGGAATGTATAAATTTTGGTTGCATGAGGACATGCAACACCTTCACAGTGGGGGTATGTTGAGTCCCAAACCTGCACTTCCCTATATACCCTTATAGCCTTCTTTTTCCATTTACTTCATCCACCCAACTGTCAAATCATTGCATATTAGGCTAAAAGGAGCTTATGAAATGGTTTCCTAACTATGTTTCTGACTGTTGTTTGGTTATATTTTTTTGTTCAAACAGTTGCGGAAACTTGTCACTTTCCACAGCCAGCTAGAGTTTCCGCAACCATTTTGTCAAAAGCTATGCTAAAAGTGTCCAATGGGGAAACCGGCCACATGGGCAGGATACAGGTGACGTGTACATGGAGTCTGTCCTCTCAGATCAACCAAGTCACTCATAACTGGTCATGGTCAATGACGGTAAAAGGAAGGGCTAAATGAGGAATTTTGTGGTGGCACGGCTCTGTTTTGGCCACGTGAAGGATTGCGTGGCACGATCCTTCATTTCTGGAGGTACTGGAACAACTGTTGAGCAGCCTGTGAACCGAATCAAGTAGCCACCACTCCATGGATTCAACTATCGTAATGACCATCACGCTAAATCTCAGGCCGTGGAGATTTACATGTCTCTTGGCAGCACCAAATCCAGGAATTAGTTA
This sequence comes from Pinus taeda, assembly GCA_000404065.3. Classification (NCBI taxonomy): domain Eukaryota; kingdom Viridiplantae; phylum Streptophyta; class Pinopsida; order Pinales; family Pinaceae; genus Pinus; species Pinus taeda. The sequence continues at coordinate 9,668 of APFE030314330.1, read as the reverse complement.
CTAGCATTTTCACTTTTAAATAACGCGTTGATATGCGCTTGATAGTTAGTCTTTAAGTTGTAATTTTGACTATTGTTTCGGCCCATTGTACTGTACTTTCCTTTGCTTTATTTCTGCAATTCAATATATGAGAAGACAGCATTCCTGAATCCAATTTGTGATTAAGTAGTTGGTTGGCTGAGGTGACAGAGGGCCCCTGTACACCAAAGCTTGTATAGTTTCTTACTTGCTTTGTTTACTGTTTTCTGTAGTCATTAATTGTATATATTTTATGCTGTTATGATATTCATCACTATCCATATTTCATGTTTTCTTCATAACTGTTAAGGTGATCAGTGTTTCTTTTACAGGTTGTTGTAGGTAGCCCGGGCAAATTTACATATTTTTGATAGCTATTGACATGAGATCATCTTGTCCTTTCTGCTGATTTTCATTTATTAAGTTTAATTCCAACATTGTCATTTCTTTCAAATTTTGTTTTGCTTAATTACTTTTTTTCCATTTAGACATCATATTACTTACCTGTTTATGATTTCCTTTCTATAGCCAAGCGACTCAATTAGTAAGGAATCAGAATATTACTTGAAGTAGTGTGATCTAGTTTGCTTTCCTGCAAGTTAGAGATTGAATTACTTATATCATTTTCAGGAGTTGAAATATGAATGAGTAGTTAAATCTTAGTTTCCTTTTATGCAATTTAATTTCCTGCAATTTAGATATCATAATACTCAGCTTGTTTATGATTACTTCCTATAGCCGGACTAAGTCGATTGGTGAAGGGTCAAAGTATGGGTTGAAGTAGTGTGATTTAGTTTGCTTTGCTTTCAGTCTTTGAGTTGCTTCAAGTTCAGATTTTATTTTCTTTTTCATACAACAGTAAAGATACTGGGCCATTGCCACTAGTTCATTGTTTTGGTGCATTTACTTCTTTTTTATAATTGATTTCATTATAGTCAGTTTGGAAACTTTCTTTTTGAAAACTTCTAAGTTTGGAAAATCATTTTAGAAATCACCATTACCATTCACACTTCATTTTCAATTTCGCCATCTCACACTAGGGAATCCACAGAAGATAAACCCAAAAACAAACTAAAAACTCAAACAAACGACAAAAGAATAAGGAAAAGGTTATCTTGCACATACAGTGCACTTCACTTCATCAGTTTACGACTCCCGGATTGACATTTAAATAGAAATTTAGGACATACTAAAATTGACCAAACAGGAGCTCCCTAAAAAAAAAAAAAAAAAAAAAAATCTCATTAGTATTGATAGCAATTTATTTAACCAAAGGATTCAAATGTGTTATGGCTCAAGCACTAGAAATCACTTAGATATTGTTTGCATTTTTTCATCTTGTGATTCAGCTATAATTTTCATACACCATGTGCAATTGAATCTATATACTTGCATTGTGATCAAATGAAGGAACAATTAGTACCTTGAAGAAAAAAGGGGAACAGAAAATGAGTAGGTATTAAACAAGTTCATGGATTGGTTTTGATTGTTATTGCTAAATAATCCATTTAAATTTTACTAATTTTAGGCTTGAAGAGATAGTATGCATTATACAATGGATTAATGATGAATAAATCTTTCTATGCACAAGGAAATACAATTTTGTTTTTCATTAAGGAACTAGATGAGTTGATCCAGTTGTCTTAACCTCTAAGGATCCTGACACCTTCATGTTTGAATTTTTTGTTGTCTGTAGGACCTATGACTATGCATTTGATGAGAAGAAGCTAAATTTATTCCCTTCTACCCTTAAATATGCATCCTTGCACTAGTTTATGGGTCTGCCTAGGGGTAGCATCACTACCTTGGCCCAAATGCAACATACCTTCAATAGAAACTATAGGGACTACTGTAGGTCCAAATAAACCAAGGAAGAAATATTTAGGCTAACTCTTGGACCTAATGAATCTCTAGAAGACTATGAGAATATATTTCAACTCAGTTATAGGAGGGCCAAGTGTACCCTTGATCCTAAGTCACTCAGGCTAGTTCTTCTCCGAGAGACCATGGAGGATATGTTGGAAACCCTCAACATGTTTTTTGGAGGAGATATCTATCAGTTATCCTATAATGACATTAAAATTGTGTTCAAGAATCACTCTAGGGCTACCAAGAAGAAGAGTAGGGCTAGTCAAGGTTTGGTCAGTTCCTCTCCCTCCATAACATCCATTAAGAATGAGATAGGTAACATGTTGCAGGATTTCAACAGTTAAATGTTTCATACCTTTGCATTTCAAAATGATACCATTCAAATCAAAAGAAAGAAGGAGGAAGCAGAAAGGGCACTAGATATTTTCTTCCCTATATGCACCAAAAGACATCCTAGGAATGAATGCCCATTGAATGTCATAGAAGTCTACCTATTCTATGAAGAAAAACATGCAACATACAAATGCCCTTCTTTTCCAAGACTAAAAGTTGTCTATCAAGGGGAAGAAGGGGTATTAGAGAAAATTTGTTTCATCAATCAAAGAAGACCTCAAGGACCTAAACCATATCAACAAAGCATGCAAGGTGAACCTATTATTATTATAATCCAAATAATAATGCACCCTTGCAACCTTGGTACACTTCCACTCATCCATCATGTTCCAAACCTCCTTCTTGGCCTTATGCTCCTCCATATCCTCCTTAACCCATCAAACATCCTTTTAAGCAATATCCAAACCAATATTTTCAATGGGGTAACCCATCACAAGGGTGGAGGCCTGAAGTTAACCCGCCTCCTAATTTACTACCTCCACCCTAACCGCAACCACAACTCACTCATCCTACTCCACCTAAGCAACCTCAAATTCCTACTCAACCCAATCCAAACCTGAACAACAAGAAAGCACAACAGGTCTATAGTGGAGAGACATCCAATCATACTTATCCTATGAAAATCCAAGAGACTAACCTTCGGCCTTGGATAGTGCTTCCAGATAACCGCCCACCTTCTCCACCTAAATATCATGAAGAAGTGAAGGAAGAGAATGTTCCTCAAGTCAATCCACCTCCTTTTCTTGAGAGGTTAATCCACCCTAGCACCACATCCTAAAAGAGGTTGAACTTCTAGGAGAATTGAAGAATTTGTGTGATAATATACCCCTTCTCCGGGCTATTAAATATGTTCCCATATAATAATCTAATCAAGGAGAAATGTTTCAAAAATCCTACGAGAAGAAAAAGAGACACCGCAACCAGAAATTTTGTTGGAAAATTATCTAATTTGATGCTTGGGAGAGTGATCTTACCAAAATATCTAGACCCTAGAAGCCTAGTAGTAGATGTGCACATTGATGGCCTTATAGTCCCAAACACCCTGATTGATCTTAGGGCTACAATCAATTTGATGAATAAGGAAAACATGCTAAAGCTAAACCTCCAAGGGGATTTGAGAAATACCACCACACTGTTGTAGCTTGCAGGAAGATCCACAATAGCACCTGAGGGAGTTGTTGAAGATGTTATGGTCTCCCTTGACTCTTGGGAGTACTCTACTAATTTCCTGGTTCTCTAGATCAAAGCCAAGTTTAAAGGCTATCCTCTCATCCTGGGAAGGCCATGGTTAGCCACTACTGATTCTTACATTAGTTGTAGGGATGGAAACATGACCACTAAGAATGAACATTTGTCTAAACAGTTGGTATTGTATCCTCTTGCTCAACCTTCTATTGAGAATGACTTACCCTTGTGGTTAGAATAGGAGGAAGAAGATGAACTATATCACACCACCCCCCACCCAATATACACATTATATATTATTACAGAAGGGGGGAAACCTAATGAAGATGATCTCATTAACCATATCCTTCAGAATCAACCTCCCACTCCCACACCAATTGATGAGTTAATGAAAGACTATGGGAGTAATCCTTGGGCTAAATTATTCCCTATTGACTCAAGTCCAGACAATGTCAACATTGTAGATTTTGTCCCATCCAAAACCTTAAATATCAACCCTTCTCTCTCTTCCAAATAGGAAGAACAATTATGCAAAGTGATGAGGCCACACCTGGATGCGTTTTCTTGGTACTATAAGGAAATGAAAGGTGTGCATCCCTTGGTTTACACTCACCATATTTAAATCAAGGATGGATGCAATCCTGTGCACCAAACCTAAAGAAGGATGAATCCATCTCTTAAGGACATTGTGAAATGAAAACTACAAAAACTACTAGATGCAGGGTTCATATAACCCATTTCAGATAGTGAGTGGGTGTCACCTCTTGTGTTAATTCCAAAAAGAATGGGAAGTGGGGAATATTTTTGGATTACTAGAACTCAACAAGGCTACAAAGAAGGACCATTTCCCCTTTCCCTTCATTGACCAAGTCCTAGATGTCCTTACAGGGAATAAATTATTATCCTTCCTCGATGGATTTAGTGAATACAGCCAAATCTAGATCAGCCTCGAGGACTAAGATAAGATCACATTCACATGTTCTTGGGGTACCTTTTCTTATAGAGTTCTTCCATTTGGTTTGTGTGATGCCCCTACTACTTTCCAGAGGACAGTGTTGATTATTTTTGTTGAATTGGTTCACAACTCTGTGGAAATAGACATGGATGATTTCACTTCTTATGGACGTGACTTCCATGAAGCTCTCTCCAATCTGTGAAGGGTTTTGAAGAAATGCATTAAAATGAATGTCTATCTCAGCCTTGAGGAATGTGAGTTCTTCATTAATGAGGGGATTTTCCTTGGCCATTCCATATCCAATAAAGGGATACAAGTAGACCCAAACAAAATTTCCATCATCAAAAGGGTCCCTACTCCTCATAAGCAAGGAGATGTAAAGAGTTTCTTGGGACTAGTTGGGTATTATAGGATATTCATCAATGACTTTAGTAAAGTGGCTTCACCTCTGTTTGGTTTACTAGCCAAAGATTCAGATTTTTGTTGGACCGGTATTTTTCAAGAGGCCCTTGAAGTGTTGAAAGAAAAGTTGACCACTGCACCCATCCTAAGGGGTTTGAACTGGGAATTTCCTTTCCATATCCATACTGATGCATCAGATAAAGTTTGGGGGGGGGGGGGTTTGGCGGGCGCTTGGGACAAGTAGAGGATAAGTTACCTTATGCTAGTTACTTCATTAACAATATTTTTTCTAAAGCTGAGTTGAATTACATTGTCACTGAAAGATAACTCTTAGTTGTAGTACATTATTTAAACACATTTAGGCACTATATCACTGGGTACCAAACTTTTGTTCACACTGATCATGCAACCATTAAATATTTTATGAACAAGCCTGATGTTAATGCTAGGATAATTAGATGGATATCATTATCACAACATTTTGATTTGACTGTTATTAACAAACTAGGGAAACAAAATGTGGTTGCATACTTTTTGTCCATGTTAAACTTACCTATAGGTAATTAAGAGATGGTGGATAATCAACTGCCATATGAGAACCACTTTGCCATCTTGGTGCTTTCTCCTTGGTTTTCTAACATAGAAAACTACTTGGTTTCTAAGAGGTTCCCTCCTAATCTATCACCCAGGGAGAAAAGCAAGATCGTAAGGAAAATATCTCCTTTCACTTGGATTGGGGGCAATCTTTTTAGATTGGGACCAGATCAAATCTTGAGGAGATGTGTAAGAGAAGAGGAGGTATTTGACACCCTCTTAGCATGTCATGATGGACCCTGTGGAGTCATTTTGTTGCAAAAATGAGAGCCTTTAATTTTTTACAGGTTGTTTAATATTGTCCCACTTTACATCAAGATGCAAGGAGATGCACTACTAGGTGTGATCAGTGCTAAAGAATGGGCAAACCTGCACCCAGGGATGAAATTCCCTTACAACCTCAAGTGACCTTAGATTCATTTGACAAGTGGGGCATGGATTTCATTGGGAAAATTGATCCACCATTAGAACATAAAAAGTACATCATTAATTTCATTGATTACTTGACAAAGTGGATTGAGACAAAGGAATTCAAAGAAGAAACTGAGAATAAAGTGGCATAATTTTAACGAGAAAACATTGTCTACAAGTTTGGGTATCCAAGGGAGGTAGTCATTGATCAAGGAGAAAAATTCACATCTAATTTGATTGAATATCTCATGAGGAAGCGCCATATAAAACAAAATACATCCACTTCCTATCACCCTCAATAAAATGGGAAAGTAAAGGTCACAGACAGAGCATTGGAGAGCATCCTCACCAAGGTTTTTAGCAGTAGTAGGAAAGATTGGGTAGAGAGACTAGTGGAAGCAACATGGGCCTATAATACCACTTGGAAGACCACCACTCGATTCACTCCATATGATTTGGTTTATGGGAAGAGGCCTTTGCTTTCTATTGAGTATGAATATAACACTTTGAGAATGGAAGCTTGATTGGACTTAGATGTCACCACACATAACAAGAAAGGTTGCTCCAACTAAATGGCTTAGATAAGTTTAGAATGCAAGCTCTCATACCCACTTAAGTCATACAACTGCAAAGGAATGTTTGGCATATCAAGGAAAATAATTTTCAAGAAGGGAATTGGGCCCTGTTATATGATTCTAGGTTCAAAGATTTTAAAGGGAAGCTAATGACAATATGGTTGGGTCCATACCTAGTAGAAACGTGTCAATAAAATGGATCTATCCAGATCAGAACCATTGATGAGGAAGGCATTCCCTTTATAAATGGTTATACGTTGAAGTTATATAGAATATTGTTGTCCAAGGAGGAATTTATCAGTTCAGTCATCAAAGAATTAAATGTGTTTGGGAGTTTCATAGATTCGATCCCACAACATTCCTAGAAATTTGAAAAAATAAAAAAATAAAAAGGCCTAAATGAAAACCTCTACCAGGCACCTAAGGCAAACTGCAAGGTTGAAAACCTCTTTGAGGAAGCCCATGAGAAAAAAAAAGGAAAATATAATATAATAAAGATCCCTAGGTGAAAACCTCCCTTAAGGCACCTAGGGCAAGCATGTAGGTTGAAATCCTCCTCTGAGGCATCCTATGTGTTCAAGAAAAAGAGAAAAAAAATAAAAAGAGAAGAAAAGTATAACAAGGAAGAAGCTAATATCATGTTTTCTAACCTTTCTTTTGTTTTGCATAATTGTACAGAGTGGCATATTTCATCGCTAAAAGCCAAAACCTATAAACTATCATCCATCCCTCTATCCATACATCTCATATCCATCCTTTCTTTCCATATTACCATCTCTCTCAATCATCCCATCATCAAGAAATCCAAATTTCACCTTCTCTCTGTGATGCTACAGGAAGGTCCTCTAATGTTATAGGAGGAGCTTGTGGAGCTACATGTGGGAGATCCGAGGAGGATAACAGACCAAAATACCATTATGACTTTGAGAAATTTTAAATAGGGTCCTCTTATGACTTTTCCATCATCCATCAATCACCAATCCACTCCATTTCACCAAAAAAATGTTCAAATTCTCCATTCTATCCTACCCTAAGGAAAAAAATGATTTGAACGTAAAAAGGAACACAACAAATTACAGATATAATCATAAATACAAAGATGTAGTAGAAAAACGATTCATTTCATTAATAGAAAATGCTAACCTATGCTTATAAATAGAATGGAAAGAAGATATCTCGGGTGATGATAGCTTATCTATGAGAAGAGATGTGGCAGCTACCTGCCTCTAAACTGTGTTACAATGAGGTTCAAAGGCTTATTTATTATTTAGAAACAATGGAGAACCCTAAACGTCCAAAAACCTAACCCTAGGAGATGAAGCACCAAAATTGTGGGCCCCATTTAGGTGAATTGGTACATTAACTTCCTGGGGTCGTAAATTTGACATATGATCCTCATTTGGCTATCATAATACCTCGTTTCAAAGATCTCTCGAAGAGAAGGCTGAAAATAAGTTGGCATGATGGTTTAGGACATTTCCAATATCTCTGTTTTCCATAAAAACATCGTTTAGGGCCTCAAAACAGCTCCAGAAGTTCACGACCCGAACAAATGTCAAAAATAGTAAACTATGCTACAATTAAGGAAATCGAAAAACTAAAAGAGACAATGTTGGGTGTCCAAGTGGAATAGGTGGGTGGCCACCAATATCCACCTGGATCATTCCTCCCCCCTTAGGAAGCAATGGTCCCCATTTCGTTGAGTGCCTCCATGAGATGGGGAAACTTTTGCTGAACTTGGTCCCTGGTGAGCCACTTCCCTTGGTGAAGGAGTTGGCCAGCTTTGACAACCTGATATAGTAGGATCTTTTGGTGGAAAGTGTTCTTGATCTGTGTGTCCATGATCTGACCAATGGTGACCTGTTCCATGTAGTCTAGGTTTAGCTCTGTTGGTGTGAGATGTTCTGCAACGTCGGATGTGTCCAGCAATGGTGGAAAGTATGGCCTAAGGCAGTCTACATTGAACACTATGTGCAAACCAAGGAACGATGGAATACTAAGCTCAAAGGCATTGTCCCCTACAGACTTGGTGATGGTGTATGTCCCACATCGGAGTGAGCAAAGCTTGCGGTGGGGTCCAGTGAGGCACTCCTTCTACAAATGTAGCTAAACTTTGTTGCCCACCTGGAACTTGTGGAGCACCCAATTTTGATCATGGTGTTGCTTGTACTTAGCATTGGCTTTGTCCAATATATCATGAACCTGCTGGTGGATGTATTGAATGCACTCAATGAAGCTGTTAGCCCTATTGGCTTCGAACTCGACATGAGATGAATCTGCCTGAGTAGCTGCAAATGGTATGGCCACATCAATGGGACATAATGGCTGAAATCCGAGCCCTACCTGAAAGGGGTTGTGGTCCGTCGAGCTATGGAGAGCTCTGTTGTAGTTGTGCTACATACAAGGGAGGCTTTCATCCCATGTGCGTGGATGCTTCGAGTTGTACATGTGTAAAATGTGTACGATCATCTTGTTGACGACCTCTATTTGGCCATCAGTTTGGGGATGGAAAGCCATGGACTTAGTAAGTTTTGTATCCAACATCGATCATAGACTTGACCAAAATGCACTCAGGAATCTACTGCCTTGATCTAAGACAATGGACTATGGGATCCCAAAGTGTACCCATACACGCTCAAATAATAGCTTAGTAGTGGCCTCCGTTGTGATACTCTTCTTACAGGCTGCCATGATGGCCATCTTAGAGAATCTGTTGATGACCACGAAAATGCAATCGTTGTCATGCTTAGTAGAAGGAAGGCCTGACATGTAATCCATGCAGACAGATTCCCAAGGCTGACTAGTGTTGGCATTATGGCTAAAGTGTTGTACTTGATGGCAACACCCATGGCATGGCTCTCAGTATGATGAGAATTAAAAAGTTTATTCATGTGGAGAAAAGTTCACGGAATTTTATGCAGAGAAAAGTTTATTTCATGTGGGAAAACTTACCTTTGGTCCATGGTAGTTAGTCCTTGGAATTTGAATCTATTGTTTTTGGACCATGGCATCTCGACAAACGTGTTGATCCCTAGTATTGAGTTGATGGTATTGGTTTGTTATGGTTTTGGCCCGTGGTATTGGTCCATGATTTGAGGAAGAGCTTGCCTATATAAAGCAAAGGAGATCATTTGGCTTGTGTATGCTTTTGGGTTGAATATCTTAAGATCTGAAATAATGGGTTATTGTTTCAAAAGCTCGATCTATATGAAAGTGAAGTGGAAAGCGAATCTGTGAAGGGTGATCTCTCGAGCACTGCAGCTACG
>APFE030314311.1:0-11249 GCA_000404065.3 Pinus taeda | reverse complement strand
TACAGAATGAAACAAGAAATGCTGGATATGATCTTCATTCAGGAAACCAAATGTTCCATCCAGAAAGTTAAACAAATTCATAGTAAATGGCTAAACAGATTCGAGTATTTAGAAGTTAAAGCTGAAAACACAACGGGGGGCATTCTAACTCTTTGGAATCCCCAGAAAATCAGTATTATAGATGCTGAAGCATCCAGAAATTACTTATCAGTGGTCGTGCAACTAGTTGGGGTTTTGGAAACCTTCATGGTTACAAATGTTTATGGCCCTCAAAAATTAGATGATAAACTTAAATTGATAGACTCCCTAAAATATCTCAGGAATAGACAGGATGGGATTCCTTGGATCATGGGAGGGTATTTCAACATGATCAAGTCTCTTTCGGAAAAAAAAAGTAGGAACCAAAGTGCTAGCCAAAGATTCTTTAGCATTCCAATCATTCACAGAAGATATGAAGTTGGTTGATGCAGAAGTGAGCAATGACTTTTTTACTTGGAATAATAAAAGAGGAGGTGAGGCACATGTAGCCTCTAAATTAGACAGGTTCTTGATTTAAGAGGAGTTGATGATTATAAACAAAGAAATAACAGTGATAATCCTTCCCTTCGGAGGGTCCGATCACTGGCCGATTCAACTGGAAATCCAAGGTTTGGCTTCTCCCAGAAATAGGCCCTTCAAATTCGAGAACATCTGGTTCTCCCACCCGAATTTCATCAATAACATTGAAAAATGGTAGTCTGAAGATTTGCAATTACAAGGATCACCAATGTACCTCCTTCACAAAAGACTAAAACATGTCAAGTTCAGACTCAAAGAATGGAATAAGAAGGATTTTGGAAACATTTTTGTGAACAAAAGATCTTTGGAGATCAAAATTCAGGATCTTAACCAGGCTTTGATCCAAGAAGGCTTTGATAAAATTAAAAGTGAACAGGCAGATAAACACCATCAAGAATGGGAAAATTTATGCAAACAAGAGGAAATATTTTGGAGGAAAAAGTCTAGAGTTCAGTGGCTCAAAGAAGGAGAAAGGAACACAAAATTTTTCCACAAGTCCACCATAGCTAATAGATCACACAACAGAATATCCTCGATAAAGAACGAGAATGGGGAGCTTCAGAACACTCATAGAAATATTGAAGTTGTGTTTGTTCAGTATTTCCAAAACATCACTCGGGAAAACAATCCAAATAGGGATTATTCCATCAAGGAAATGATAAGGCATATCCCTAAGTTGGTTTCCAAAAAGGAAAATTTTAACCTCAATAGACCGGTCATCGAAGAGGAAGTAAGCAAAGTTCTCAAAGAGATGCAGAATTGTAAAGCACCAGGACCGGACAGTTTCAATGTGGATTTTTTTAAAACTTGTTGGCATATTGTCAAATAGGATATTCTGAATGTGGTGGAGGATTCCAGGTGTAACAATACTGTCCTGAAAGCCTTCAATATCGCTTTCATCTATTTGATCCCCAAATAGGATTTAGCGCAAATGGAAAATAAGTATAGACCCATAGCCTTATGTAATGTAGTTTACAAGATAATATCCAAGGTTGTTGCCAATAGACTAAGACCTCTCCTTCCTCACTTAGTATCAGAGGAACAGGCAGGCTATGTGGAGGGCAGACAAATTTTAAATAACATTATCCAAGCCCATGAGGTGGTTCATACGCTTACCAGTAAAAAGTAGGCAGGGATGATCATGCAATTGGATATTGCCAAAGCTTATGACAAGGTGAATTGAATTACATCAGGAAAGTTCTCACTGTTTTTGGTTTCGATCACAACTGGGTCAGATGGGTCATGGCTCTCGTAACTTCATCCAACTTTTCAATTTTGGTGAATGGCTCTCCCTCAGAGATCTTCATTCCTTCGAGAGGCCTCAGGTAGGGAGACCCGCTCTCTCCCTTTCTTTTTATCCTCATGATGGAAGGACTAGGTAGATCCATTAAAAATGCTAAGGATTTGGACAAAATTAAAGGTCTTCATTTATCTGAGAATGGTCAAGCTCTGACTCACCAACAATTTGTAGATGACACCATGCTACAAGGAATCCCCACAGTCAAAGAAGCTTCTCCCTATAATCAAATCCTGAAGGATTTTGCCATGCATATAGGTATGGAAGTCAATCTCTCCAAATAAAAAATCTTCTTCTTTAATACTAATATTGATATTCAGAGAAATATCTCAAGAATTCTTGGCTTCCAAAGGGATTCCCTCCCCACAAAGTATTTAGTAATCCCACTCACAGCCAAACCTATGCATAAGAGTACCTGGGAACAAGTGCTTAACAAGATGCAGGACATAGTCAGAAATTGGACCTTCAGGGTCTTGAATTTAGCTAGGCGGTTTGTTCTGACAAAGGCGGTTTTACAATCCATCTCGGTTTTTATGTTATCAGCTCTCCTAGGTCCCAAAGGGGTTTTAGAACATTTTAGGAATATACAAAGAAATTTCCTCTGGGGTAAGGAAGAAACAAAGAAGAAGTGGGCCCTGGTTTCTTGGGACAAAATCTGTAAACCTAAAAGTCATGGGGGCCTGGGTTTGGATGATCAGGAGATTCTCAACAAAGTGCTTGGAGCCAAGCTTTGGTGGAGATGGGTTCAAGAGCCAACAACACAGTGGGGAAGGATATGGAAAGAGAAATATGCCAACTCTTGGCACACTAATGAACTCATAAGGATGTCTAGGAATTTAAAAGGATCTCACATCTGGAAGAGAGCCTGGGAAAATAGAAGCCTAGTTCAAAATCACAGTTTTTGGGAAATTAGAGCAAGAGATCTTGCACTCTTTTGGGAGGACAAATGGCAACAAGAATCTATGCTTTTATGAGAGGAATTTGTAAGCCTCAAATAGAAAACAAATGTCCAAGGGTTAAACAAAGTTAAGGATTTCTGGGATCCTACTCAAAACTCCAGAAAATGGAGAAGATGGAGGAAAATGGAGGGCAGAGATGACAACCCCATTAGAATAAAATTAGAGGCTCTGGAGAACTTGCTGAAACAAAGAATGATTTTAGGGCAGGATCAATTGAGATGGGGCAATAACAATAAAGGTACCTTTAATCTCAAGGAAGCTAAAGGTATTCTTCTGGAACTTGATTCTAGTGCTCCAGAAAATACCTAGAAGCACCATTGGAAGCACCAAGGTTGGATAAAGATCAAGCTTTTCATGTGGCTGGTTTATCATAAGAAAATTTTAACGTGGGACAACATAAGGAAAAGAGGGGGAATGGGGCCTTCCAAATGCCGGCTTTGTGAAGAGAAGGAGGAGACCATGGAACACATTCTTAACAGTTGCTCCTACACCACCTGGTTGTGGGATTCTTTCTCCACCATTTTCCATCAAACAGACAGGGACATGAGAAGTATCACAAATACCCTAATAAAGTGGAGAGGTAACTATTTGGAGAATGAGTACCTTAACTTAGCCTGGGCCTTAACACCAAGTTTCATTATCTGGAATGTTTGGAAAGAAAGAAATAAAAGAATATTTAAGAACGAAAAGGTTATTCCTCTAAGACTTTTTGATCCGATCCTAAAACAGCTCAGGGAGACTGTGAGTATCTCAGTTCGCAATCTCCCTAAAAATCCCCCCTCTGAGGTTGAGCTCAGAACTCTTAGACAACTAGGAATGGAAGGAATTATTCCCCAAGGACTGAGCAAGAAGAACATAATTATTGAGACAGAGAAGGACTTCTGGCATCCTCCTCCGAAAAGCTATCTAAAATATAATATCGATGGGGCTTCAAAAGGCAACCCGGGATCATCAAGTTTTATAGGAGTTTTAAGAGATTATAAGGGCAGTATCATCTTTATCTTTCACTATCATTTGGGAGGAGCCACAAATAATATGGCATAATTAATGGCTATGGAACAATGTCTTGAGTTTCTGATCCAGTACCATGTTTCAAATGTTATTGTTGAAGCAGACTCAGAGATCACCATTAACTCTGTGAAAAAAATAAATGGCGGATCTCAACCAGAGAAAGTATTTACATACTGGAAATTAATACAGGTCTACCAAAGAATCTACGTTCACCTCCAGAAGCTTCGAACGATGAGTTTCAATCACGTTCGTAGATCGGCCAACAAACTTGCAGATCTTCTTGCCAATCAAGGGGTGAATAATACTGATGGCGAAATGGCGAAAAAGTGGCAGGAAACACCACAAAATAGAATAAAATTTCTCTGCGAAGAACAAGCCACAAAAGATAAAGAAATATTCAGAAATTAGGCTAGGATGACTAGCACGGATTGAGTTCTCCAGCCAGTATTGGTTTTCCTTCCAGCATGCACATGGTTGACAGAAAAGAAAATTTTGGTTTCATTTTACCTTGGAGGCAGTCGGAAGGGATGCATAGTTCTTTGATTGAAAAGGTGCTAGGTATTTTCCCACCAAAGTACCTTACCGGAGTTCAGTTCTGTAGCAGGAACATTCAAATTGCAGGGTTCATTTTTCAGGCTACCGGATGTCTTCCCCTTTTCTGTTTTCGGGCTTGGAAAACTTGGCTTGCACAGTTTTCTGGTGATCACGCATTTCATCAGTGGTTAATGGTTTTGTTATTGTGGGAGTGATTCCATAGAGCTTGTTACATGTGGCAGGTGGTAGACTTTGAAACCACCTTTGATCGCGCACTATTCCTCAGTAGTGTTAGGCCGTGCGATTTGATTTCCGGCCGTTGGATCCAATGCCCTAGATTAACGGTTGGGATCGATCGTGTTGTTGTGGGGTTAGGTGGGCTCTGTCCTCTCTTTCGTTTTGGAGCGCTTTCCCACTCTTTAGTGGTGTGTGGTTTTTGCGCGGTCAGTAGGGTCTATTATTGTGGGTGGGCCTAGGAGACTTTGTTTTTCCCGTTAGTTTGAGTGGGGGCTTGTCTTGCCTTTACATGTTTATTCTCATTATGTAAGTTGATCACCTTAGTAGATTGGGAGGTCTTGATCTTTGAAAGGATTTCAGTTTCCCATTTTCTGGTTAAGGACAGGGCTTTGTAAAATATGTAATTTTTTTGTTGATTTAATGAAATAGAAGGATCGACGCTTGCTTCAACAAAAAAGAAGTAACAACTCAGTGTGTTCTTCCTATTCACAACACTCCTAGATTATTTGGCATAAACATATTGGTGAGCCTTGGTATTGCACTAAGAGTGGTGCAACTCCCAAGGGCTTCTCAACTCTATTTATCAACCCGAGGTTTGTACAAACTTCTAGGTGACAATGCTATATACAAAGTAGATGAAATTTTACTCATGCCACCCTAAACTAGTACACTTGATGAATAGTTCTCCAAGACCATTCTTCTAGATAAAGTTCCCCACTAATAATCTCTTAGAGTAGCTAATGAACAAACCAAACATAATTACATGTTGATGCCTCTTAGAGTTGCTTTCTTTTGGAGGCGGCTTGACAAGGAGGGAATATATCCTGTAGGAAAATTTTTGCTTCAACATGACCCCATTCTCATGAAGCCATTATAGAGATTTCCATCCAAATAGATCTAACTTTGCAAAATCACTGGGGCGATTGAGGAGAAAATTTGGAATGAAACTGATGTGCCCTAGAATCCCCCAGAAGTGGACTCCAAAATTCCCAAGCACCTTCACAGAATACATGGTGAGGGGAGGATGCCAATGACTCTCTTCCTTTCGTAGCCTAGGAAGAGGAGATTCCATGCGCCTAGATAACACAATGTGTTTGTCCCCAAGGATGTGTCCCATAATTGATTAGAATGCCAAACAAAAGAGTTAATTTCCAACTCCATGAGTGTAGTATTAACTTGAACGCCCGCCCCCTGCCGCCAATTATGATTTTCCCTGGTGTGAAATCTCGAGGTGACATTCTTACCTTGCAGCCTGGTACACCTCCCATTCAATTTCTTTGGTCCATTTGTATCCTCTATCATGTTCACCAACATCCCTTGCTCACACAAATTAATTGTCGATCACGCAGAGTATAGAAACTGAGTGTGGCTTCCTGTGCTTTGGCTTGATAGGAATGATGATGAGGTGTGTTGGTAGCTCCCTTACATGTGTAAGCTGGCGGGAAGGAGAAAACACATCTCCCCACCTTTTTGCATCCCCACCACTCCATTTGGGGACTTTGTAAAGCTAATTGTTAATCTTAATCCCACTATGTAGAAAAGGAGACGGAGGGACAAGAAAATACTCACTATTAAGTTTCCATTTGTAAATGGCCATATACTAAGGTAAAAAAAGAGAGGAAATGTAGTCTTTAATAAGATAAATATATTGCAACCATTTTTGTATGCTCATAATTACATTCCCATAAGCTAGGGAGTGTAAATATACCATTATTTTTGTTTGTTTCCTATGGATAAATTTAAGGCAAGTCTTTATGAAATATTGGAATGACTAAGCAAACACTAAATTTAAAGATTACGATATGTGAAAAACTAGTGTGTCTTCTTATTCCTTGGTGACAGAAGGAATGGGCTAACCCAAACAAGTCATAATCAAGAGCGTCAATTTAAAGATTAAGATATATGAAAAACCAATATGTCTTCTTATTCTTTAGTAAAAGAAAGAATAAGCTAACCTAGACAATTCATAATCAAGAGTTTAAGTGCTTGCTCCATGACTAAGTTTAACAACCCTATGAAATACTAGTATGTCTTCTTCAGGAAGAGTGAGCTAACTTAGACAAGTCACAATCAAGAATTTAATAGATTGCTCCATGACTAGGTTTAACAACCTTGATTCTTACCTAACAAATAATAAACAAAACAAAATAATGAAAAACAAAGTCTCATTGGATATATAATTGATTCAAAATCTATTATTGGCAATGCACAATAATATTTAAATATCAATAATTGGATATGGAATTATTCAAAATTTATTTTGGGCAAAGTAGGTGGGAAACTACTTAGTTAATTGTGCATAATAATATTCAAATATTAATCATGTAGGTAGTAGGAGTGGAAGGGCCAACCATTGGACTCTAAAAGTGTGGTTGCATGATGATACAACCTTGTTGATGGAAATGATAGGCCTTGAACTAATTAGAGGCATAAACTATCAATTATAAGAAAAAGAACATGTTAATAGACAAATTTAATTTCTTTAAAACTGGGGTGAAGGACATGGTGACAAAAACTCAAACATTCTAATAAAAACTTTGATGTCAACAACTATAGTGGGAGTAAATGCATAGCCAAAATGTACGTGGAAGTGAGCATGATGCCAATAAGTCTATGTCCCATTACAAATTAGAAATAAAAGGTGCAAAACTAGTTAGAAATATTTTAAGCAACATAGATTTAAAATTTTGTAAATTTAGCATTTTACAATTACACCAATTAAAATTTAACATGATGTTTTTAGAACACTCTAGTATAAGAATAACATGATGTTTTAGAACACCCTAGTATAGGGTTTCGTGGACAATCATATTTATAAAGAATAAAAATAATAAAGATAATTAAGTATATGAAGAAAACCCTAATCGAGAATAAAAAAATAAAGATAATTAAGTATAAGAAGAAAACCCTAATCGCGAATAAAAAGAGTAAAGATATTTAAGTATAAGAAGAAAACCCTAATGATATAAATAGAAATAAGAGGGGAAGAGGAAGAAGAGGTGCCTCTTTCTGATTATCAGGAGAAAGATGTTGAGGTAGTCTTTTTGATTATCAGGAGAAAGATGCAGAGCTTGAGGTACGTCTTTTTGATTATCATGAGAAAGATGCAAAGCTTGATGATGTTCTTAGAACAATGCCCAACTAGGAAAAAGAGTAGTTGTATAAAGCGAGATGAATTATTTCTCCTAACATTCAAGGCCGAGAAAAGAATGAATGCAAAGAATATATGAGGGACTGCGACAAGAACTCCTCCTCTGCAAGCTGAAGGTAAGTTATTGAGAAGAAATTCAACTGTAGAGTAACATATGTATATTGTGATTGTGATTTGGATTTAGATTTTATCTTGACGATTGAAAAAATAAAAATCTAGATAAAAAACATTGTATTGAACTTTAGATCTACACATTCTTAACTCAGATCTATGCATTATTAGATAAACTCTAAGATCCTCATTTAGATCCATATGTATATCACATATAGAAATTCATTAAATCAACATATGTATTAATAGATTCTGGACACACCTACTATCAACTCCTTACCATAAATTTATGTCTAAAATCCACTTAAAAACTAAACCATATATAGATCTACTGAATTACACTTCATAAATTTGAACGGCTATTATCTACTGTATTAAGTCTATTATCTATTGTATTAAGTCTATAAGTTATTAGATCTCACGTGATAAAACTTCATTAAACCCCACACATAATATCATTGATGAGAAAAATGAAAAGGGTTTCAAACTAAAAAAGGATTTCAAACTAGTAAACCCGTAGATCCCTCCCGGTGTTGAATCATGAGTATACTCGTTTTGCAGTGTTTTTTGTTTTGTTTTTAAATTAGGGAGTGGCTAGGCTAGTGTAATGACTGCGCTTGTCCTTTGAAAATGAGAGTGTCATTTACATGTTTGTTCGTAAACCCTTTTCTCTCTCCGTTTACACGTTTCTATTTTTTAAAATTAGTAAGTCACTCAGAAACAATTATGTGCATTGTCCATGCCTTTTATAAATTACTAATAATAAAATTCTTGCATCTGTTTTTTTTTCAATAATTTTCCAAATGCTATGATTTTGTTGAGTGTCTGGTTTAAATAAAGTATCAGCTACAACAGTTGTCTTTTGTTTTCTATCTTCATTGTTAAAATATTGTTGAAGTGGAAGATGCTTACATCACCTCTGTTTCAATGGCTATGGATCATAACATGAGATATTTTTGAATATTTGGTATTTTATTTGGCTTTCAAGTTTTTTTGGTTTATATGTGGAGTTAGAATATTGTTGAAGTGGAAGATGCCTACATCACCTTTGTTTCAATGGCCCGTGGATCATAACATGAGATATTTTTGAATAGTTGGTATTTTATTTGGCTTTCAAGTCTTTTTGGTTTATATGTGGAATCAAGTACTAGCAAAAATAATTTTATGTGATGTGTAAATCAAGCTCTAGTAAGAATTCAAAAAACTAGATTATTTGAAAACTAAATGCATGAACTTTGCTAGTGTTTAAGATTTGTCATACTACACTTATTATCTGTTAGGATAAAAAAGCCTACAACCAATTGACTTACGATTTTTGTGGTTGCTAAGGGAAAGTAAGAATATAATGGAACATATATTGCTTATGTAAGAAAGTGGCATTAGCATAATTGCTTTGAAAAAATAAGCCATAACATAATGTGTTAAGTGTATAGCTAGAGTAAGTTAGACAAAGGATGCTAGAAAATATTAATAAGACACAGAATCAATCCAAGCTTATAGGCCAAAGAATTGCAACAAAGATGTTAAAATTCTTAGCTATAGCTTGTCAACTTCAAGATGTACTTATGAGGCATTGTACACTGTGTGAAAATTACAAAAAGACACCTATCTACTTAAGAAGGAGACCCATCAATTCTATAATGTACAGTCTACTTGTTAAGAAAAGTTGAAAAATACTAAAGCAATAATCAAAAGCAAAGTAAAAAAACACAAAAGGAAAAATGCTTTAAAACAAGACTTGAAATCAACTAATAATCAGAGTTTAAGTACACTATAGTGCTAAATATTATTAATATTTAGCACTATTAATATCATTATTTTTCTACCAAAATATTGAGAAGCTGTAATATTATTTTCAGTTTGTTTATATCTAGATTGGAACTCTTTCCCAAATAACCTAGAAAATAAATTAATTCTTCTTTATTCAAACCATGAAATTAGATCAGACATTTCTTTGAATAAACCATGAAATTAGATCAGACATTTCTTTAGTGTTATGACCGTTTAAGTTATTTAATTGATTTTGTATACGTATTTTCTTGTTCTCCGTTTCAGGGAGTTTGAGCTGGAAAACAGAGCCAATAAAAATGCTTGAGCAGAGTCATTCCCATACAGCCCAGCACTGTGATTCCACCGCAAGGGAACGAAGAGTTAGAAAGCACCGGAAAAATAAAACGAAAACTGTTCAAAAGCTTCCCAGTGGTTTCGTAAAGGATGGATAACGGAGATGAGATACGGAGAATCTGGCGCGATGAGCCTCCAACAGTTTGTGACAGAAATGTCAGAGCTTTATGAAGTGGGAGTGTTCACATTAAGTGGTAAAGGAAGAGCAGACAGCTTCCTGGACAAGATCGATCCAGATCGTCATCTCATCAAGTTCAGGCTGTACAAAGGTTCAGCCAAACGTAGAGTTCTGGGAAGGGATCTGCGGAAGGTAATCATCTCATCAAGTTCAGGCTGTACAAGTTGCAGAAGAGCCTAAAACTGTGAGTGATGTACTAGATGCTCAAATTTGAAATTGTTAAGAGCAATGTTCGGCGCATGCTGAAATCTGATAATGGTTTCTACTTCAAATTAGTGTTAGTAGCTTTTGCATATTCGTTTTGAGTAATGGAAAATTTTGGTTTGGTTTCGAATTATCTCGCTTTTGAATCATGGAAAAATGGGATGACTCTTTCTGATTTATATTTCTATTTCTATGTTTCAACTTATAAATTTAAATAAATTAAAAAAAAAAAAAACAAACAAACAAACAAACACTCAACGGTGATTTCCGGATATCGACTTATAATTATAAATCGTAAGAACAATGCCCAGCACATACACCAATCTCAATTTCAATGTTATCTGTTTTTAAAGTCTTTTCTCTTTTTCAAAAATCAAGGTTTAGATGTTAGAATTTTATCTTTAAATGTCAAAGGATAAGGTATATTTTTAGCGTTCAATAAGACGAACGCTTGTGGTGTTTTGTAAAGAAACTAAAATATGTGTCATTTTTATTTACACCAATAAAATGGTTGTTTACTGTAGTATTAATCTACCGCCTTTCGATTCCGGTATTTGCGGGAAGTTACATTGTATCTTTATCATTAAACAATTACATAAAAGATCTTCAATAGCAAAACAGTAGAATCATAAAAAGATAGTCAAACAAGATTTTTACCCTGAGAAAACCCATTTGGGAAAACCCAACAACCTTTTTCTGTAGAGAAATTGTTCAACTCAACATAGATACATCTAAATACATCTAAGTGAAACAAAAGTCAAACTTACAACCCTGGTCACACAGTCAAATTGCCTACCAGACAAGATGATCTGCTGCTGAACAAATTCGACTTTCTTCTCCTCTCAGGAAAGACTCGGTTTTGTTGCCCAGGGAAGCTCATAAACT